>QODF01000261.1:3487823-3696894 GCA_024372805.1 Oostethus manadensis
GACCTGGAAAAGGCATTCGACCGTGTCCCTCGTGGTGTCCTGTGGGGGGTGCTCCGGGAGTACGGGATTGATGGTCCGCTTCTACGTGCCATTCGGTCCTTGTACAATCGAAGCAGGAGCCTGGTTCGCATTGCCAGCAGTAAGTCGAGCTTGTTTCCGGTGAACGTTGGCCTCCGCCAAGGCTGCCCTTTGTCACCGATTCTGTTCATAATCTTCATGGACAGAATTTCTAGGCGCAGTCAAGGTGTTGAGGGAGTCCAGCTTGGTGACCTTAGGATCTCGTCTCTGCTATTTGCAGACGATGTGGTCCTTATGGCCTCATCAGGCTGTGACCTTCAGCGTTTACTGGAGCGGTTTGCAGCTGAGTGTGAAGCTTCTGGGATGAGACTCAGCACCTCCAAATCCGAGGCCATGGTTCTCAGTCGGAAACGGGTGGACTGTACCCTCCGGGTTGGGAGTGAGGTCTTGCCTCAGGTGGAGGAGTTCAAGTATCTCGGGTTCTTGTTCACGAGTGAGGGAAGGTTGGAGCGTGAGATCGACAGACGGATCGGTGCAGCATCTGCAGTAATGCGGTCGCTGTACCGGACCGTCGTGGTGAAGAGAGAGCTGAGCCGGAAGGCAAAGCTCTCTGTTTACCGATCGATCTACGTTCCCACCCTCACCTATGGTCATGAGTTATGGGTCATGACCGAAAGAATGAGATCGCGGATACAAGCGGCGGAAATGAGTTTCCTTCGTAGGGTGGCTGGACTCACCCTAAGAGATAGGGTGAGGAGCTCGGCCATCCGGGAGGAGCTCAGAGTAGAGCCGCTGCTCCTTCACATCGAGAGGAGCCAGTTGAGGTGGCTCGGGCATCTAGTCCGGATGCCTCCCGGGCGCCTCCCTGGTGAGGTGTTTCGGGCATGCCCAGTCGGGAGAAGGCCCCCGGGAAGACCTAGGACACGCTGGAGGGACTATGTCTCACAGCTGGCCTGGAAACGCCTTGGTGTCCTCCCGATGGAGCTGGAAGAGGTTGCTGGGGACCGGGAAGTCTGGACTTCCCTACTGAAGCTGCTGCCTCCGCGACCCGGACCCGGATAAGCGTTGGAAAATGGATGGATGGCAGAGTTCCAAGACGCAAACCACTATTAAGCAAAAAGAACATTAAGGCTCATCTTAATTTTGCTAAAAAAACATCTCGACGACTGCCAAGACTTTTGGGAAAATATCTTGTGGACTGACAAGACAAAAGTTGAACTTTTTAGAAGGTGCGTGTCCCGTTACATCTGGCGTAAAAGTAACACAGCATTTCATAAAAAGAACATCATACCAACAGTAAAATATGGTGGTGGTAGTGTGATGGGCTGGGGTTGTTTTGCTGCTGCAGGACCTGGAAGGGTTGCTGTGGTAGATGGAAGCATGAATTCTACTGTCTACCAAAAAATCCTGAAGGAGAATGTCCGGCCATCTGTTCATCAACTCAAGCTAAAGCGATCTTGGGTGCTGCAGCAGGACAATGACCAAAAACACACCAGCAAATCCACCTCTGAATGGCTGAAGAAAAACAAAATGAAGACTTTGGAGTGGCCTAGTCAAAGTCCTGACCTGAATCCCATTGAGATGATGTGTGGCATGACCTTAAGAAGGCGGTTCGTGCCCGAAAACCCTCAAATAAAGCTGAATTACAACAATTCTGCAAAGATGAGTGGGTCAAAATTCCTCACGAGTGCTGTAAAAGACTTGTTGCAAGTTACCGCGAACGTTTGATTGCAGTTATTGCTGCTAAGGGTGGCCCAAGCAGTTATTAGGTGCAGGGGCAATTGCTTTTTCACACAGGGCTATGTGGGTTTGGATTTTTTTCTCCCTAAATAATAAAACATTCATTTAAAAACTGCATTTTGTGTTTACTTGTGTTATCTTTGACTAATATTAAAATGTGTTTGATGATCAGAAACATTTTGTGTGACAAACATGCAAAAGAATAAAAAGCCAGGAAGGGGGCAAATAGTTTTTCACACCACTGTATGTATTTTCATGAGTTTTATGTTTGTGAATATCTCTTTTCCCCTAAATAAACGTTTTGCCTGCACCTACCAACCTGCCCTCAAATCCTAGGCTAGTGCTGCATGATATCATAGCAAAATGTAAATTTCCTAAAAATGAATTTTGGCGTGGATAAGTAATTTGATACGATACAACCATGATACAATAAATATGTTCATATTTATTTACAGTATATGAAATTAAGTCATCCGTGTCAGTATTCGGATTTTATATATTTTAATTTATGCAGTGCTCTGCGATTGACTGGCGACCAGTCCAGGGTGTACCCCCGCCTCTCGCCCAAAGTCTGCTGGGATAGGCTCCAGCATCCCCGTGACCCTAATGAGGATAAGCGGTATAGAAAATGAATGAATGAATGAATGAATTTATGCCGTATTCATTTTATGGCTGTGCAGAAAAGTGCATAAGTCAAGTATTAATATTTATTCTATGTTTTGACCTTATGTAATTGAGAAGCATTTTCATCTGTCTGTTTTAATCAAACTCTTTGCTGGCCGTCTTTTTGTTGTTCATAGCGCCATCCAATCGTTAAATTGCACGCTGCAGTAATATTTTACTTTGCACATAATCTCGTTATACGACCGCTTCCTGAGGATTTAAGGTACGCTCAAACTGCATTTCTGCTCATCATCGGATTGAGTCACATTGCTCCGATAGAAGAAGAACCATTCCAAGCGTGCCACTCGCTGTTTCCGTTCATCCCCTTCTCCTGTCTGTCGACCCCTGCTGCCTCTCCAGATAATAAGCCGCCACACTGGGCTCATTACTGCATCAAAGGGGGCCTGCGTGCAAACAGTGATCAGTGCACAGCTCAGCTTTGATTCCTGCTAACAGCCACATGAAAACGAAACAAGAACAGTTCTGAGGGGGGTTTTGCAAAGAGAAATTTGCGCTGTCTTTGAGTGCAACAATGAAATCGACAAAGAATTCAAGACTGGCTAATCTGAATGCTTGTTCTGGTTCTCCTTGGTTTGTGTCTGCCTGCTTTGTGTTTCTTTATTAGTCCCACCTGTTGCTAATTTTAGTTTTCTTTTTATTAGTTCAGGTGCGTTCCTCTTAGTTTTTGTCGTTGCATTGTTTCATCTTATTTCGTGTATGTTTGGTTGCTGTCCTTTCGTCCTGCCACTGCACAGCAGCAATTATTATAAAAAAACGTTTCTGACTAGCTATTGAGTGCAGCTCACTGCATGCTCGGGGTCGTCGCCACTATGCCGAAGAGCAAATGTAACATGTTTCGGCTTGAGCCTGACCTTCTGGAATGGATTAATGATGCTATCAAGGTTCCACTGTAGATTTTACAACCCAGCGGGGGAATTCATGCCAAACTGACAATGAAACAAGCAAAGAGACGTCCCATCCCGACTGAGGGAAGACGTCGCAATGTGGGACGTGAACGCCCGCAGACTAAATAGAGTGGAAGTCTGGAAAAGCAGGGCTGAAGGGCACAAGTGTAATTAAATGGCTGAAAGGGAACAGAAGGCCTTACGCGTGAGGAAGATAAGTGGAGACATCACAGCCTGCGAAGTTGAATAAAGAAGAAAACAGCATGTTTAGGAGCAGAGTGCTTTTCCATCCAGGAGATCAACCCACACATTTTGCCTGCAGCTATGCTCACTGGGTGAGCCACCAGGACTTTTATAATGATAAATAAAAATAAAAATTAAAATTAAAATTAAAATTAAAATTAAAATTAAAATAAACGTAACATGTTGGAAACAATAAAAAAATGCAAAGTAATGGCCGCAAATCATGATTATTTCTACAATCAATGGCAACTTCTTAATGTACACCTGCACAGTGTACTCAGATGCATACAAATGCATAATCGTTTTAATGTTCCACCCCAGTCCTTTAGGTGGCAGTAATGCACATTTCAAGAACTTCATCTGCCTCAGTTATACCCAAAGCCTGCGAACAAACGACAATACGTGATATGTGAATAGTGCAATGCATTGAAAAAAATGTACTTTTTCCACTTCAGGGCTGTAGTTAGCAGTTCAGAACTGAGGTGGTTAATTAATTCCAGACCCAACCACTATGATTTCCGCTATACCATATAGTATTCAATGCTAATAAATTGAATATTTTTGTAGTTTGAGCATTATTATGACTTTCTAAAAAAGCGTTTTCAACATTATTAAAACCCTGTAGACATGAAATAACACCACTATAGTCACCTTTACACACTGATCAGTCATTGTTTACGCCACATTGCAACTCTTGCGCTGAAGGGATTTGAGGTAGCGAGTTAGCCAGTGAGTTTCAAGTTTAATTCTTCTAAACTTAAGAAGCCAAAATCTTACCACTTCCACACGAGATGGGAGGATAACTTTTTTGTTCCATTTTCGGACATGCCATGTCTGACTTCAGGCAGTGTTCAAGTAATGTAATGTAAGGTAATGTATGAATGTTTTACTAACATACTACACATCACTTGTATTTCAATGTTTTGACTACTAACAGACAACAGTCTACCATGAAAAAGTAATTCATTTCTGAAAAATGTGATGCAGAGAGGGAGAGACAATCAAACCGCGACATTGCAACAGACGACTGCAATGCACATTACAAAGCAGGTCCCAACACACATCAAGCTGATTAGATTTTCCACCTAAGCTCTATCTGCTGGGTCAGGTGCCCCACTTGGCCACAATGCCATCTGACTGTAACATAAGGAAGAGAGACTAACCTCTGCAATCTGCACTTTTATATACGTAGATCAGGCATCGGCAACCCGCAGCTCTTTAACCTCTTGGTTGCGGCTCCCTCTGGCGTTGAAAATTTAAAATGAATAGCGGTTGTTAGAGCCAAACTTGCTTTATGTTTATGTATGTATGTGTTGGGGTGCACTGTTTGGGTTTATCTGTAGAGGATGCCAAGTTATACTGTTGGGGGGGAAATAAATTTAGGCTGTGATGTCTTTCGGGTCATGTTACCGGAGCAAGCAGCGGAGCAAGGTACTCATTGAACTGTATGGTTAATTTTACACATTGATGAACTGGATCTTTTAACAATGGACTTACGATGGAGAAATAAAGCAGGAAGGGATATTTTACTTTAACACATGCCTGGATGTCAGTGATTGCTTGTATTCCCGACAATCCACGCGTCAGACATTAATCTGGTAACAAAGTAGTGCTACTGAACAACAAGAGCAGGACCCTACAATGGTTATTTCTCATTTTAATTTCTATCTATACATTATTTTTGCATGTTATTGACTACTGCAGTTATAGAGCCAATTTAAACATCTATTTATTTATTTTAAAATTATTTTTGAACTAAAATATAATCACATTGACGTCTGTAACATTTGGGAAATTAGCGAACAACAAAAAATGTTGAACGTTGAAAGAAATTTTCAAAACAAGCAGGCAGCATTTGCTGAAAAATACCCAAGTAAAGATGAGCAAAAGAGAGTAATTTTAGAACTGCAACGGAAAGCAGAACAGAGCAAACATACATTCAAAAAGTGGTTCACCTCTCCACAGTCAATTACAGTTGCTAGTTGTGTTGCAGCTCGGGAGATTGTAAAGAGAGGTAAGCCATTCACAGATGGGGAATACATCAAAGAAACATTCATAAAAATATCCAAGCATTTACTCTCTGATTTCAAAAACAACGGGGAAAATGTTCTGAAAATTTGAGAAATGCCTCTTTCTGCAAAGACCGTCAAGGACAGGACCATTAAAATGGCAGCCAAGATCACGAACAAGCAAATTGATGACATCCAATCAGCTCAAGCATTTTCAATTGCCTGCGATGAGTCGAGTGATGTAAATGATAGTGAGCAGATAGCACTTTTATGCAGATACGTGAACGCTAATGGGCTGCATGAAGAACTCAGTGAACTCATACCACTGAAGAGCTAAACGCGGGGACAGGACATTTGCGAGGCTGTTGTGATTTGCCTAAAAGCCAAAGAAATGAACACCACTCACCTCATGTCAGTGTCTACCGATAAGGCACCCAGTATGAGAAGAGCACAGAAAGACCTTGTGAATTTAATTCAAAAGTCTCTGGATCGAGAGCTGGTGATGTTTCACTGCATCCTCCACCAAGAAGCACTTTGCGCACAAACTTTCCCCACTGAATGTGTGGAAGTGATGAACCTCGTTATCAAGATAGTGAACAAAATAATTGCCCACGGGTTAAAACACCGAAAATTCTGTTTATTGTTAGAAGTCGATGCATATTCTGATCTCTTGCAGCACAACAGAGATTGATGACTGTCCAGGGGAGAGGTGGTGAAACGCTTCGCTGCCTGTCTGGAGCCTGTGAAAAACTTCTTGAAAAGCAGTGACAGCAGCTATCCCGAACTGGAAGATCTCGATTGGCTGCAAAAGTTTTACATCCTGGTATGGTATCCTGATATGACAAGCCACTTAAACACACTTAATACAAATCTCCAGGGAAGAAGAAAGACAGCCCTGCAGATGCTGGAGGATATCTTGGCGTTTGAGTTTTTGCCAGGGATACACAGAGCATTACATTCTCTCAGTTCACCTCCCTGAGAGAGTTCCAAGTCGCAAACATCCATCCATCCATTCATTTTCTTCCGCTTATCCGAGGTCGGGTCGCGGGAGCAGCAACCCAAGCCGAGAAGCCCAGACTTCCCTCTTCTCAACCACTTCGTCCAGCTCTTCCCGGCGAATGCCAAGGCATTTCCAGGCCAGCCGAGAGACATAGTCTCTCCAACATGTCCCGGGTCTTCCTCGAAGCCTCCTACCGGTTGGACATGCCCTAAACACCTCCCCAGGGAGGCGCATAAGCGCAAACAACATCCAGGACACATCCCCCCACCCAAAGACGTAGGGAAATACCCTCTCGTTTTCTGGGTTAAACTCCAACGTGCAGGCTTGGAGCCGGGGAGCAACAAGAATTGCCACCCCTGCTCGTCGCCTCTCATTGCTGGCTACACCAGAATGGAATGAAGTCCAGCCCCTCTCAATAGGACTGGTTCCAGAGCCCTTGCCGTGCGCGGTCAGGCAAGTCCGACTATATCTAGCCGGAATATCTCTAGCTCATGGACCAGCTCAGGCTCCTTCCCTGCCAGAGAAGTGACATTCCACGTACCAACAACTAGCTTCTGTAGCCGAGGATCGGACCGCCAAGGCCTCCGCCGCCGGCCTCCACCCATCTCTCTTTGCACCCAACCCCTCTGGCCCCTCCCACAAGTGGTGAGCTCATGGAAGGGGAGACCCATGTTACCTTTTTGCTGTGCCCGACCGGGCCCCATGGGTGCAGGCCTGGCCACCAGACGCTCGCCATCGTGCCCCACCTCCAGGCCTGGCTCCAAATGAGGGCACCGTGACCCCCGTCCGGGCGCGGGAAAATGAAGTCCATTGTTCTTGCGCATCATCAGGGTCTTTTGAGCCACTCTTTTTCTGGTCCCTCCCCTAGGACGTGTTTGTCATGGGTGACCCTACCAGGGGCATGACAGCCCCCGACAACTTAACTTCTAGGAACATCGGGACACGCAAACTCCTCCACCACGATAAGGTGGTGGCTCAGGGAGGAGTAAGTCGCAAACAATCAAATTAATTGTGATTATATTCACCGCAGAATTATTACAATGCAAGCTGCATTTGGAGAGAGATTTTGTGATTTCAGAAAGGAAAAAAAACACACACTCCTTCCCTGTCACACCACTGGCAACCGACCCATCCCTGCTGAACACATTTGCATTCGCAGGAGTAAGCAAGCCTAGTTTGGAAATTGAACTTGCAGATATAGCGGATAAAGATCTATAGGTGTCCAAATTCAAATGCATACCAGCGGATCTGGAAGAAGTCACCCATCAGAGGGCTGCACTCGCTAAAGAGCACAAGCGTAGCGACATTGAAAATCTCCCATAACCCGACAATCTTGTTTTTGACACGTGGAGTGCAATTCCTGAAACGTATGTCCACATGAAAAAAATATGCATTTGAAGTCCTGTCCATCTTTGGCTCAACATACTTATGTGAGCAAGTTTTCTCAAGCATGAACTTCATAAAGTCCAAACATCGCTCCCACCTCACAAATGCGAGCCTCCAGTCCTGTATGAAAATCAAAGTCACATCTTAAAGTCCCAACATGATCTGCAGCGAACTTCAGACACAGAAGTCACATTAAAGAGGTGAGAACAATAGCATTTAATAAGATATTCTTTTCCAGAAAGGAAAAAATGACAACTACTTGGAACTGATGCAGTTTATTTGGATGTCCGGGTGCTTGAACTGATAGCTAGCTGAGAAGGTAACCTGAAGAGGATGTGTGCACATTGAAAAGGACTTGCCACAAATTTTTCTAATTTTTTGTTTGATTTCACCAAAATATAGGAAAGACTCAAATAGGCCTGCATAGTTCACTTTTTGTCCTGCTCTGGGTTTTAGTTTGCGTGTGAGTTTGTTTATTTTCCATTATTAGGCATGTGTTCATGTTCTGTACTCTTATTTTGTAGTCACTTCCTGTTTGTTTCCCTTCTTTTCCACCTTTACTTTCCTGCTCCTATGCACCAGCACCTCGTTTCTTCTGTGATTATTTAGTTGACCCTGTGGCCTCAGTCGGTGATGGAGCATTGCTTTTCGTTGCTGTCATTTGCTTCCCGCTGTTATTTTCTTTCTGTTCCTTAGAGTGAGTGATCATCTGTTTGTTGCCGGACCTTTGGAGATTTCTGCCAATGCACTGCAGCAATTATTATTAAATCCCAGTTTTACCTGCATCCTGGTCTCTCGCATCCTGGGGTCGTCGCCTCAATGCTCAAGCTGAACCATTGCACTTTTATTTATTTCCGAGTAGACCCACATCTGTTTGTTTTGATCAGATGGTTGTAACATTGTGTAAGTGTTTGTTAAAGGGAAAGTTAAAAAAAAAAGTTGCTGACCCCTGATCTAGATCTACACTAAATGTAGTGTACATGTGCAAAATGTAATGACTGTTTCTATGGGGGATTTTTTTAATGCATAATCTTATAACTGATCTAACATTATTACTTAAAGAAGTTAATACTGATTTGTTTGTATTGCATCTTTATTATTGTGGTGGTGGTTTGATGAGATGTGGAACTATGCTTAGTATGATCTAGGGCAATTCTACACCACAGCAAACTAATCACTAAAATAATAATTTCTATTATATCACTAAATGCATACTTTTTGATACGGCTCTTGTGTTATAGTATATCTTATAAAATGCACAATTGCTGTAAGATCTAACATGATTACTAAAAGTTTCCCCATGTGGGTCAGTGTAGTTTTTCTTCTAACTCTAACCCCCTAACCATGACAAGACCTTCATTTCCATCTATTTCAATTCTATAAGAGTGTTCATTAGTCAAAACCTATGTCACTGTTCCTGACAACGGAGGGGAGGGCAGCCAATCAACCTCGTGCATGAAGTGTGAATGAAAGTGAAGTTCAAGAGCATTACACTTGTAGCGGTGGGGGGGAATAAGAAGTTTTATTTTACTCTGTGTGCTCACCAAAGTAGCTGCAGACAGAAGTAACCCCTGAAATGTCAAATGGAAGCGTCTGTGGCACATAATTGATTACCGTAGCAAGTAGCTATCTGCATTATGATTACACCGCACCGCCGTTCTATAATGCATGAGAGTGATTATGTGGACGCAGATTACAAGCTGACCCCATTGCCTTTGCTTTACCTGAAGTGTAATTTGGATTCGGTGGCGACGGGACGGGAAACGCTCGTGCCATCAATCTCTGTGATGTCTGCGGATTGAGAGCAAGAGCGTGGGATGCAACGAGTGGGCCCCCTAATGATGCCCTGATATCATTTTAAAAACAGAATGGGACAGCAACATGATGAAAATGCTTATTTTCTTCACTGACAACACAAGCAGTACAAATGATGTCCACACACACAGACTTGAGTCGGTGTGTGTACACACGCTGCTGCAATGTGAGACATTTGGAGAAGAATAGCAGGGGAACACACACTGACTGCAAACTCCTTAATAGTATCTTTGTTCACCTTTAGAGTGCCCTCCAGAAGTACTGAAACAGTGAGATTCCTTTATTATTGCTGAAGACTGGAAAACATTTGGGTTTGACATCAAAAGATGAATGAGATATTCTTGTGATTTTCCAGGTATTTACATCTGAATCGAATCGTTTTGTTGCCCTAGTGTATTCCTCTGCTTATTTCGTCCATAAACAGCACGGAATGTCTACACTCAATTTCAGATTGTGTAGGACAGGTCTTTAGAGGTAAAAACAACATAAAAACCAGAGAGCTGCCTCTTATGGGTAAAAAACACTATACGCGTATTACTGTTTTTCAAAAACCTATTAATTAGGGCTGTCAAGGTTAACGCGTTAATGAAAGTTTCCTTTAAACGGCACCTTTTTTTGATGCGAGATTAACTTGCACACGTCCTGTTTGACCCTCAGACCAACACCAGAGTTTGAGGAAGCACCAGTGACTGTGTGGCCACATGCAGGAACAAATATTGAGATGAAGTGGACAAAGAAATAGGGAGTATTTTGAATGGAAAATTTAGCTATATATCCCTGGCATATGGCTCTTGCAAGAAGACTAAAGCTATCAGAGATTACTTCGCCTGCCAAAAACTGGAGTAGTGCAGCTGTTTTTATTGTCATATGCGGTGGTATCTTGGCATACAAGTGTCCCAACTAAAGAGTGTTTTTTAAATGAGAGCTGTCTCTCCGCTGATTTTTGCTTGGAACTGCAAGCTAAAATTTGGGCTTCAAGCTGCTATTTATGGGCTGTCCATGTGACAACCAATGTTAAAGTCGAGAATTGCTGTAAACACTGTAGCATTAGCAGCGCTAGCTACTCTATCTATTAGAACTATCTAGCCACCGGGAAAGATTTGAACACCTCAGTAAAGCATACGTACATTACAGCAATCAAATTTATCTTATTTTATCTTATGGGTTATGTATTTTGTAAAACTGGAACTGACAGGAACAACATCAAATTAGAAGGACAAAATAAATATAGAACCACCATCCACCAGTACCAGCCTGGACTTTCAAAGAGGTTGTGTAACAAATAAATATGCAAATTAGTGCCCAATAAGGTCATAAAATCTTACCTTTAGGCATTCCCACATAATATTGTCATTTCGGACCAAAAATCAGGTGAAAGAAAAACTCAACTCTGAACCCCCAAACGTCACTTCCTGTCCTCCCACCACTCAACTCCCCTAGAGAACACATTTATAGCAACACATACGTGCGCAGGTCCTATGTGTGTCTTAAGTGGTTTATTTACTTTTATTTTGTCTACTATATTGGGTAAAAGAAGTGTAAAGGTGACTATAAGGGTATTCTTTTATGTCTACATAGAGGGATCTAATAATGTTAAAAACAGATTGTGGGAGGTCATAAACAATTTTTTTATTCTGAAATCTACCAAACGACAAAAATAACTAATTTATAAATAAGGAATCCTACTTCATTTTATTCAGAAACATTGTGAGAGCTGAGAAAACAACTGTTGGTTATATCACCAGCAACCAACACAGAGTAGGAGTGAACTATTGTTCATAGAAGACTACTCCAGAAGAAACTAACCACTCACATGCCAAAAAAATGTATCATTACACCTATACTTGTGACACTATTAGTTTAAATTTTGACCTCCATTCATCTCATTTGTCACTTGAGGATCAAAACTTGATGTCGTCACAAGCTCACCGCACCGCTTCTCTCTGATCTTGATCAAAAGGACTCATTCCACCTGTCCTTTTATTCTCTAGAGGGTCCCCTTTAATGTGGAATATGTACACACACACACACACACACACACACACGCACACACAAGAAAAAATCAAAAGTCGGATGTCCAGTTTGTTCTCTTTTTCTGATCTGGCATCAACAGCCTCATGTTGACAAGGTAAGGCAGGGCTAGAATGTTAAAGAAAGCGTCTCAATACTTTTGCTCACATAATGCATGTATAAAAAGCTGCCTCTGCTCATGCCGCTAAAGGTCAAACAGCAGCAAACTAATGACTGCAAGACAAATTAGAGTCACAGTGCAGTCATCTTGCTTGACATGTAAGTGTAAGCAGTGTGGTGTAAAAAAAAAAAAAAAAAAAAAAAGAAATGAGAAAGACAAAGGATGTGTGTCATCTGGCGTGACAATAATGTGAAGATGAAGTGTAAAATCAGCAGCATGTCGTCTATAAGCTGCTTGTGTAGAAACACATCAGCGTGTGACGAGACTTACAGAAAGAGCCGGATAGGACTGAGCCTTTGAGGAGGTCTTTTTCAAGGACAGCCTGAGCCGCAAGAATTGGTTCGATAACCGTGAGCGCTATTAGGTAGGAGAAAAAAACACAAGTAAAACACAACTAAATGTCTCCCCGAGGCGTCATTGGAAGACCGCACCGCAGCTGCTGATTTGTACAAGGCCGATGCATAAAAGCAAAAATCATACACACACACACTGGGAGAAGGAAGCAGGGGAAGATGAGAATCTAATTTGCAGAGGTGTCATAAAGGAAAACCAGAAGGGCTTTTTAAAAATGTCTAAAAACAAACAGTCGACATTAAACTCGGAGAGAATCCACAGCAAAGGTTACGGCCCAAACAAGACACTCCATCCCTGTTAATGCTACTATCAATATTATTCATTCATTCATTTTCTATACCGCATATCCTCATTAGGGTCACGGGGATGCTGGAGCCTATCTCAGCAGAGTTTGGGCGAGAGGCGGGGTACACCCTGGACTGGTCACCAGTCAATCGCAGGGCACTATCAATATTAATATTATAATATTATTATTTCTTCAAATTCCCATTGGGCATCTCTGTGTGGAGTTTGCATGTTCTCCCCGTGAGTGTGTGGGTTTTCTGCGGGTACTCTCGTTTCCTCCCACATTCCTAAAACATGCATGTTAGGTCAATTGGCGACTCTAAATTGCCCATCAGTTTGAATGTGAGTGTGAATGTTTGTCTACTCTGCGATTGACTGGCGAGCAGTCCTTAATACATCACTTAGTACAACTGACAGTTCCACATGTCCAAAAGGAGTAGGAAGAAGCAAAGCTTATTTAATCCTACCCACGTTAGGTAGGTTAGGTAGGTTTTCTCCTATTTCAAAAATCCCCTATTTCAATAATCATTTGTACACTTCCTGCAGTTAGTAAGTTTAAAATGCATTAGTAAGGTAATGTGACAGTGTGTTGAATAGTAGTCAATGGCCTTATAATTGCAAATAACTTATATAGTCCTATATAATAAAAGTAATGAGAGGAATACAAACAATAATAACAGAACATTGTTGTAGTACAGACAATGCTCTCACTAGGAATGAAAAGTTAGGAGACAAGGAGATAGTAACAAACATAGCATTGACAGTCAACAGGCAGAAAATGTACTCTCCAAGGAATGAAGTAGAAAGAAGTAGAAGGTCATACACAGGTTTTCTATGCCGTAACTAAAAAGATATTCCATTGATTGATATCAAATCACTTGTCACAAAAATTCTCTTTTCACAGTGCCTAGAACCAATTAACCACAATAAATGAGGAACGACTGTATATGCCACTGTATGAGATGCTGGCACCAGCATCATTCAAGACACTATAAGACCTGCTAACCTTGAAGAAAATGTATACCCCTCCCCTCACTCCTGACCTTAAAACCCGGATACGTATCAAACCATGATTATTGCATGTCATTGCACCATTGTTTATATTACATCAATAATTTATTGGAACTTTTGGAGAAAAACACTCCTTGTTATAATCTGCCTAAATACTGTGAAAGTGTCAATGAAAATGGCCAACTCTAAGCAAGCAGGCAACATGGGGAAGGTACAACAGTCAAAGAATCATTTTCTATCAATATTTTCTTGACAAATTAGACGATTTGAAAAACACAACCCAACAAATGTAATAAGTCCAAATATCATTCACTTTTAAATGGAAATGTCAAAGTATAAGGAAGCCTGAAGGCACCATGAGATCAAATCTGCTATGCTATCCATAGCATCCGTACTATGAATAAGAATCAGAGGTTGTGATGTAGATGTCAGGCTTGCACATTAATCATGGGAGATAAGGAGGGCATGTTGGTGGGGAAGCCGCGCCCCTCCCTCATACTGGTGTCACCTATGAGGATGTCCAACTCGGCCTCTGCGTCTGCCGCCTTCCAAGATGACCGCCAAGCAGAGAAGCCTGGTAATACAGCAGGTTAGAGAGCAGCTAATAGAATCCTGGCCAAGAAATAAGGCTTTGGAACCTGAGCGACAATATGACTGACAGCTACATTAGAGCACAGACAGAGCAGAACTGAAGGGGAAGAAATGAGATGAGGGACAACGGCGAAAGAAGGTGGACAAAGACAGCGGGAGATGTCGCTCTGAAAGTATAAGAGCTGTATCAATAATTCTACCTTTATATACTGTATTTTGAATGACATTGTCTAAAAACCCAATAATGGACATGGTGGCTTTTAGTAAAACCAAACCAAGTAATTTTCGGTGTGACCAAATACTCTTGTCACCCTTTTCTCTTTTTCTTTAGAATTTCTGTAGTGTTTTGTATTGCAGAGAAATTATCAGTCATGTTTGTTTTTAGCTTTATCCTGACCTGATTATGAATCTGGTGTGGATGTTATCAAATTATTCAAAATGCTTTGAATGATTGCCAATTTCTCATAAATGTCTTCGAGCAATCGAATTGTGGGTGACTTTTTAGTTCATCTATGTTTTCAGTGGTCCTAGAAAAAGGTTAGTTATCTATGAGGACGAAGAAAAAGGCCTGTGTTGCCAGGCTGGCATTGGACTATCTTCCCTGTGAATATTCTCATTCATCCATGTCAGTGTACTCTAAAGGCAACTGGACTGTCCAGATTGTCTTAGACACCCTCTCATTCGAGCAGGCTTCATCAGTTCATGCCCACGACTAGATAGGACAGCTCAACTCTGAGGGGATGGTGTAAAAGCCAAGTATTTATCCTCAAAGATAGAGGCAACCTCCAAACCAGGAATGGTTTCACTTTTTTGAGAAGCAAAACGAGTAAGCTACAGCGGCGTGAGACCTCGGTCATTTGGGAGGAATCATTCGACTGTAACGATGGTCATGAAGGCACATGAAATCCAAAAGCAGTTGTCAATCTCCTAAGACAGATATGGGCAAACTTCGACCCGCGGGCCACATTTTAAACTTTTAACATCCAAACTGTAGTCAGCAACATGACTTGAGGTCATAAGAAGCAAACAAGGACGGACGTTAACATTCTCTTGATATCAAATTTTTTTTTTGGCCATATTGTTGTTGCTGCTGGACTGTCCAGCATGCATTTCGGGCATTTGGAAATAACAGTTTGAAGTTATGTGGTCCAAAAAAACTGTATTTTTGGCACCTTATAATACCTGCACTAAAAACACCCTCATGCCTTTACTTATCAGTGATTTCAACTTTTTACTCAGGGTTCTATGTTTAGTTAGTGTTAGTTCTGTTTATTTAATGTTCTATGTTTACTTAGAATTCTACTTTGCACTGAGTCGCCAAAGAAAGTTCCTAGTTCGTGAATTGTATACTTACAATGGCAATAAAGTTTTTCTGATTCTGATTCTGAAGTGTTAAGTTTAGTGCTTAATTGTTGTTTACCCAAGAAGTTGTAGCTGATGTATGTGATGTGTTAACTTGCTGTGGATGTGTTTTGGTTTTGCTGCACGTTTTAGTATGTATGTCATTCTGTTTGATGACCACCTATATGTAGGTGGCCCCTGTGCCAATGTTCTTCACCCAGTGTCAAAACATTTGCCCAACCCTGTTCTAAGACCACCTGAACAGTTCAGCTGCAATCGACTCACTGCCCAGACATTGTAATATTTCGTTCAACCACGCTGCTGAGAAAACAACATTTGACTGAGTAGGGTTTTATTCCTTCTAATACTGAATATGTTTTACAGCCTGTGGGAGGTATTTTACCAAACACAAATAACAAAAATGCGATTTTCTGGCCATGATTGCCCAAAAACAAATGGAACAAGCACAAGATTGAGTCACAACAGGACTAAGTCTGCGTCTGCTGTAGTCATCTTAGAGCTTTGATTGTTTGATCACAGCAACATCAGGATGAGAGGACAAGCTGACGTCTTATCACGAAATCAAATAGCGTCTTTCGGGTGAATTGGTGAGTGTTTACTGGAATGTGGTGAGATTGGTGGTCATCTGCAGAATATGATGGATTTTATTTGTCACTTCAACAGGATCCGCAGTCAGTGTGACAAAATAATCCAAAAATTCATCTTGTTTTCTTCATTCTCCGCTCAGTGCTCTTAATGTAGGAATAAACACAACCATGTCAAAGTCTTCATTCCCTTATAATTAAAAATCAAAGTCATTTTTTTCCACTGGTGCTAATTAGAAGGTGTTATTTCCCTCTGTCACATCTCAAATGACCTCTCTGGCTGAGTTAAAAACACGTGTTCTCCTCATTCCACAGAAGGCGCTCAGGATCAGATGACAAATTAGGAAAGCGAGTGCACAAAATTGGACACACTTGACCTAAATGCGCAGGGAAAAATCTAAATCCCAGTCACGTTCTTCTGAACATGAAGAGAATCCATCTTCATTCAAGCCAGCGACTTCATTTGAGGAGGGAAGAGGAACAAAAAGCTTTTTATTTGTTTTTTGTTTGCCGCTAAAATACGGAGACAGCGGCTGCATCCGCTAGCGACTCACTTTCAAGTGCATCTGTGGTGATGTGCAGGAGAGGAGCTGATGGTGGGTGGAGGTAACTGACACCACAGATGGCTGGCATAACAAAAGAGGTTTGGTTCACAAATGTATGCAAGGGAAAATGGTAGACATTAGGGTTGTAACGGTTTTGATCATGTGCCTGAGTTAAAAGGACAGTTTGGGAGTTCCGACTCTCAAAAAGCATGCCGAGGTTGCAGTGAGTGAATCCAACTTTTTTGTGCAAGATATATTCTATGAATTTTAGAATTATAAGGTTTTTTATGTCAACTTTCAAGGCGAGCTAACCAGGGACCGCTGCTCACTGCTGCTTGTATCTTCAGGCTGTGCAAAGATCTGTCAGCCTCAATCACTGCCAGACAAACAATATCTGTTGTGGTCGAGCTGTTTCGTGTGTGTAATGTAAGATACTAAAATAAGTGAGAAGGCACAATCAAATCAGTAAGGAGAGTAAAATATGTAGCACTAATTTTATAGTATATAACATTCAAAAATATGTATAAATATATATAACACTCTCAAAAAAAGTTAAATGAATACAAGTCTGACAGTGTCAATCAAAAGTGAGTTCAGTCGAACCTCAAGATATGAAATTAATTTGTTTTCGGAGGGGCTTTAATGTCTTGGAATTTTCATATTATGAGACAAGATTTACACATAAATGGCATAATTTGTTCCTGCCCCCTCAAAAAACAAAGTATAAAGTGTAAATATTGTACCCACCCGAAACAAATATGTTAATTAATGACAACATGATCATTTACATAAACATGAATGGAAAAAAACACATCATTTACATGTGCATGAATGTAAAAAAACACATCATTTACATGTGCATGAATGTAAAAAAACACATCATTTACATGTGCATGACTGTAAAAAAACAATGAGAAAATAATAAAGGCAATGAAAAAATACACTACCCTTTAGGTCGAGCGAGGTGAGCTTGATAGGCGAAGGAGGAGGCGGGGAACAGAGTTTGGACAGATGGCAGAAATCATACCTAAGTTTATGTAGTGTAACTTCATTTAAATGAATAAACATTAGAATTGACACTTTGATTTTTTAATTTTAATACCCGCGACCCTAATGAGGATAAGCGGTATAGAAAATAAACAAATACATTTTTATTTTTAACAATGAACGGGAACTTTTCAGTACGCTGAGCAAAGGGGCACCGTGATGTAGAATAATTCAGGGGAGGAAAAGGATGATGGGAGATAACCGAAATAACCAATGAGAGGGCAGCTTCTTCTTCTTTGGTTTTACGGTGGCTGGCATCCATTATTGTGGTGCACTTCAATTACACTTTTCTATCATTCGCCCTGTCTGGAAAGTCTTCTCTTGTTGGAGATTACACAAGTTTCCTTTGCTGCGTCTGCCCCTAGCTTATTTCTAACGTAAACATTGTTTTATCAGTCAGAGCTGTGTCACTGGAGCTCTGGTAAACAGGACTTTGAGGAGCGATGAGCGAGGTGTTGTTCTCCCTCAGCACGGGGTTGTCTCTATTCGCGGTATTTTGAGTTTGTTTCCGTGCTCTGCTTGCTTCTGTTTGCGAGTGGAGATGAAAAGATCACTCCTGTCTGTCTTCGTTCTGAAAGTTTTCCCCCTCTTTTTCATGCCACATGCTGCGTGTCTGAAGGCTCGGGGCGAGCCGCCCGACCCGGCACACATCCCTACAGGTACGCGGGAGAAATAACGGTTAAATTATGCTCGCCACAGGGGCGGACAGATGCAGAATAGCGGCAACAAATCCTCAAGGTCGTTGGTTGGAGGCACTGAGCCACAGCTTCCAGATGTTTGCGGGAGATGAGGCGTGTCGGTTTGTAGGTGTCAGCCATAGGTCAAAGGTGGGGTTGGTAGGTTTCCTGTCCTCTGAAGAAGGGGGTGCATACAGGAATATTGAATGATGTGGGGATGGGGTCATTTTGATGCATTTTGTGCATCAATAGGTTGACAGATGTTAAGTTAAAGGTTAGCTTTGTGTTCTAGGTAACAAAGCAAATGTGTTTAATGTCTAATAATATAGCTCATTAATAATTTTTACAATATGCCAAGGACCAATAAAATTGAGCAGCAGTCCAACAGAGTATTAAGGCCACATTAAAAAGAGTATAAAGAGTATAAAGAGTATAAATAACTTTATTCTCGTAATTTTATGAGCTTTTTCTCGTATAACTACGCCAATAAAGTCATAAATTGATTGTAATTTTTTAATACTTAATACTTGACTTTAATAACTGTATTAAAATAATCTCATAACTAACTCTAAATCTCATAACTCAAAATCTCGGATTTTTTTGTATGTGGCCCTCATACTTTGTCGTAACAAAGACCTAGAATAAAGTATGATAAAAAAGGATATCCCTCGATCTGCTCTGTTTCTGTTTCACCACATTATACCAGCCAGTACAGTTTGGTACAGGTACTTATTTTATTTAATTTCCATTGAAAGGGGACCTAAGATAACCTTCCACTGTTCTTCATTGGGGTCCCTCTTCATTACGTTTGTGGAGGGTGGAGCTAGCTTCTAATGAAGTTATTCAATACAAATAAAATAAAGTAAAACCACTCACCCTTAAATGGAAAAGGAACAAAAGCGATACTGTCACCTAGTGGCTGCCTTAGTAGAGTTTCCATACTATAGTATTACTAGAATGTACACAGGTCTGACCTTGGAAGGTCAAATCAATTTACACACGCTAAATCAATTAAAAAATGATATTCAAGAAAAGACAAAGTTAACATGCAGGGTAAATCTTTTTTAAGATGCAAATTAATCCTGCCTTTACTTGCATACTGTTCTTCTCTTTCTTTGAATTGATTCAATGACATGTTTCTTACACAGGGGTGAGTGTAGAGCGAGGGATTTCACGCATGATCAGGTCAAATACAAGTTGAAAATCCTCCTTTGTGGATTAGTAAAGCACCTAAGAATAAAATAATTAAGAGCCGTTTGAGACACTGTGGTATTTACCAGACCTTTCAGGATTTTGCAATGTTGCGATCATGCCACTTCACGCAACTTCGACCAATTTATGCCATTTTTGTGCAACTTCCCCACACATTTTGGCGAATTATTTATCATTTTTGCCACTGCAATGTGTCCTTGAATAGCGCTCAGACAGGCACGTCAACTCTCTAACCCCCAGGTCAAACTGGTCTGAGAGCTGGGCCATCTGAATTTAGCCCACCAGGCGTCCCCAAATCCCTTTATTTTTAAACCGTTTCCCATTTTAACTGTAGCCGCCAACATGACTTGCAGTGCTATTGTGGCACGTTTGTGGCACACGTGAAATATTCAGATGCAATCTGCACCATGTGGTCATACAAATGGATGCCTTTGCACAACACCCAACCCAAAACTATGCCCGTATATTTCCTTTGCAAGGCATGCTGGGTAGCTTGTGGTACCCACTCCCCCAATATTTTGCCGTGTTTGTCACGTTTTTGCTTGATTGCAAAACATGTTGAGGAGGTCGTCAGGGAAGTAAGCAAGGAGGGACATTAACATACTCTTGATATCCATTGTTTCTTATTCATAATTAATACTCTTGTCACCGCTGGGCTACCCAGCATGCCCCGCGAGCACTTGTAAACAACATTTTAGTTGAAATTTAAGTTACATGTTACATTTAGCACTAATTGAGTTAACTTGCTGTTGTTAATATGTTGTGTTTTCGTTTTGTTGCACCATGAGTATGTTCATATGTTTGATGACCACCTAGATATAAATGGCCCTCGGCCAATTTTTTTTAATCCAATATCACAGAGTTAGAAAGGTTACTCACTCCTGGTCCAATCAAATGTGTCGCCGCATTGGCCACTCACATGCTCACTTTATGGTTTACACCGACAGAGACGTCAACGTGTGATGAAGTCTCTCATCATTTCTCAAAGCGGCGGCCATCTCGTGTCCTTGCAGTGATCCTGTAACCTGCGCATAAGAATTGCACAATGTAGATGAACGTAGATCGACCGGTAAAACGAGAGCTTTGCATTTTGGCTCAGCTCTCTTTTCACCACGACAGATCGGTGCAGAGTCCGCAATACTGCAGACGCCGCACCAATCCGCCTGTCCATTTCGCGTTCCATCCTTCCATCACTCGCGAACAAGACCACGAGGTACTTAAACTTCTCCACTTGAGGCAGGACCTCATCCCCGACCCGGAGATGGCACTCCATCCTTTCCCGGGCGAGAACCATGGACTCGGACTTGGAGGTGCTGATTCTGATTCCAGCCGCTTCACACTCACCTGCGAACCGGATCCAGGGAGAGTTGAAGGTCACTGCTCGATGAAGCCAACAGGACCACATCATCTGCAAAAAGCAGAGATCGAATCCTGCGGCCACCAAACTGGAACCCCTCAACGCCCTGGCTGCGCCTAGAAATTCTGTCCATGAAAGTAGTGAACAGAATCGGTGAGAAAGGGCAGCCCTGGCGGAGTCCAACCCTCACTGGAAACGGGTCCGACTTATTGCCGGCAATGCGAACCAAACTCTGACACCGGTCATACAGGGAACGAACCGCCTGGATTAGGTGGTCCGATACACCATACTCCCGGAGCACTCCCCATAGTATTCCCCGAGGAACACGATCGAATGCCTTCTCCAAGTCCACAAAACACATGTAGACTGGTTGGGCAAACTCCCATGCACCCTCAAGAACCCTGCCGAGAGTATAGAGTTGGTCCACAGTTCCACGACCAGGACGAAAACCACACTGCTCCTCCTGAATCCGAGATTCGACTATCCGGCGGATCCTCCTCTCCAAAACCCCTAAATAGACCTTACCAAGGAAGGCTGAGGAGTGTGATCCCACGATAGTTAGAACACACCCTTCGGTCCCCCCTTCTTGAAAAGCGGGACCACCACCACGGTCTGCCAGTCCAGGGGCACCGACCCTGACGTCCACGCAATGCTGCAGAGTCGTGTCAACCAAGACACACCCACAGCATTCAGGGCCTTAAGGAACTCCGGGCGGATCTCATCCACCCCTGGGGCCTTGCCACCAAGGAGCTTTTTGACCACCTCGGTGACCTCAGCCCCAGAGGTAGGTGAACCCGACTCAGACTCCCCAGGCACTGCTTCCATGTTGGAAGGCGTGTCGGTGGGATTGAGGAGGTCTTCAAAGTATTCCCTCCACCGATCCACAACATCTCGAGTCGAGTTCAGCAGCACACCGTCCCCACAATACACGGTGTTGACTGTGGACTGCTGGACGGCGGACAGTGGTCCAGAATCTCTTTGAAGCCATCCGGAAGTCGTTTTCCATGGCCTCTCCAAACTCCGCCCATGTCCGGGTTTTTGCCTCAGCAACCGCCAGAGCTGCAGACCGCTTGGCCTTCCGGTACCTGTCAGCTGCCTCCAGAGTCCCATGGGCCAAGACGGCCTGATATGACTCTTTCTTCAGCTTGACGGCATCCCTCACCACTGGTGTCCACCAACAAGTTCTGGGATTACCGCCACGACAGGCACCGACCACCTTACGGCCTTACAGCTCCGATTGGCAGCATCGACAATGGAGGCACGAAACATCGCCCACTCGGATTCAATGTCCCCTGCCTCCCTCTGAACATGGTCAAAGCTCTCCCGCAGGTGGGAGTTGAAACTCCTTCTGACAGAATTACAAATACAATTAATTACAAAAATATTCAATTTATTGGCCTCAAAACAAGCAACGTCTTGAATAATCTATTGCAAAATCAGTAATTTTAGACCACAAAAATCACAAAAAAAACCCTGGGGGGACTGATTTACTCCAGTTGATGAGCTGGGCCAGCTCAGCGGACAGCATCTAAATGTGCTGGGCTTTCATATAATATAATATTGATCAGTGAATCAATTACATTTGAACAGCTTTATCATGTTACATTTTAATGTGATCTGGCAAAAAAAAAAAGTGATGGCAGGATGATGAGGTTATTGATTGATCAAGGCACACCTCGCTGCTTAAGGCGCCCCTTGTGCACACACTAAGCGCCCAGACATGACAATAGGTGCACCAACCAAAATAGATCAACAAAGCGACAAGTGAAGCCCCCCCGGGGAGCATAGTGTTGAAGAAGCGAGGAAGATCACAACGCATTCGTGTCAAACTAGCGCTTGCACAACTCTCTCTCGCTAGTGTCTACTTCAGGCTCTCTGTCACATTCGCTGGCGCCACTCCCAGTCTGCCACCTTTTGTTTGCTTGTCACAACTGTCCACTTTCATCACGCAGCATCACTGCTTCTTCCTCTCTCTTCTCAAGTACATTGTGGGGGGGGAGAAAATCAAGTCAAACACTGTTGGGAAACATGGAGGCGCTGCTCCAACAACCATAACCAGAAAACATTCATGATTGTCATCCACTGATCTTACTCAAACACCATGTCTAGTAGGAGACGGCAAGCTTCAAATTGGGTGACCGGACTTCCTCTATTGTGACAATAGCACATCCCTAAATAAAGACATTAAATCATAGAAATACAATCAAAAGAAAAAAAGTTAGTGGTGGAACTTTTGTATTTGTGAGCCGCTGTACACAAAAGTGACAATTAGTCACAACATGCACACCTACTGTGTTCCCTGTGCTATGATCTTTCTGACAAATATACCACAAGGTGTTGTTCAACCCCTCCCACCCTACTTCGTACTTTTATTGGTGTTCCAATCCACTCAGTGCCGCGGTGAAAACCTATCACTGTGAGTGGGGATCCCTTAGAAAATGAGGCTGTATTGTTGGTTAGGATTTTTTTCCATTTCGGATACTGCTTTGTCATGATTGCTAAAATGTCGCCTTTCAATTTTGTATTAAATTAATATGTAAATTTAAACTATGCCCATTGTGAGTACACAAATAAGCCATTCAAGGAGAAGGATGCCACCATCAGACTGAAATACAAGATGGATAATTACCTATTTATCACTGGTCATGTGAAACATGATCAAAATGTCACCATGTAAAATATACATTACTACAAATTCATTAACCAATTATTATGTTCAATATTTCAAGTATGATAAAAATGTGTATGTTTTTTTAAGAGTGCAGGAATATGGTGGCTTCAGGTCAAATGTCTGAAGAGGTACACGACTGTAAAAACTTTGGGAACCACTGATCTATGGGATTATCACTTCTATGCAAGCCATACATATTCACTTATCAATTACAGTTACTTTTGCTTCTTTTTTTTTTCTTTTTGGTTTAACTTTAAGGATAACAGCATCCTTGTCTCGCCTCCACACTGTCAGTAAATAACAATAACACCTTCTTCCCCATGCAACATCTTGTTGTTATGTGCATGAGTGAGAATGACCTTACTAACTATGCTCGACTGGATGAAAAATAATAATGTAACTCAGATGAGACAGATTAGCACTTTTTTTTTTTTACTTTGCCAAACCTCAGGTTGCTTTGCAGGAAACAGACATCACTACTTTCGCTTTCCTTTGAAAAGTAAGATGCAACAAAGGTGTTGTTTATAAGAGCAACGGTGGGTGCTTTTGCTGATTTATGGACTCATGTATATACCACATTATTATATTTTCAAACTGGATGTGTCTCAGCAATTAACTATTTCATATTACTTGATAAACAATTACCAGTAAATTGATGATATTCCCCATCCTTGTTCTTCATTGCTCATGTCTATGATCTCCACTTCTATTTGGATTGAGTTTCAAGATGAGTTTGAGCCATTAAAAACGTTTAACAATTAGCAGTAAGATGTCAGTGTGTATTTGGCCAAGCACAAAGCAGCCACAAGTCATTATCTTTATGCATTAGGGACGCGCACCTTCTTGTCAATGTAGGTAAATTAAAACCTCATCAGCACTCTCAAGGACTACACGCAAGTAAATATAGTATCTTAACCCAGAATCCTTGCGGGCTAATTAAAATATCATTAAGGGACTTAAGTAATCGTGTCTAACCTGGAGCAAGAGTCCAAGGGGACGTCTGTAGAATTGCCTCCATCAAACACTTGAAGACAGACAAAGATGGAAGGGGGCGCCAAAACTTTGAAAGTATTCCTCTTACCTTGTACTTTTGTTGCTCAAAAAGCCTCAGTGTGAAACTTTAACTTTCACTGGCGCAAAACTGCTGTCACTCACCACACTTACAACACAATGTGTTCCGTTCCGTGCTAAGCTCTGCAAACTGACAGTCGTGTGGGTGGCAAAAGTGACACATTTCCTCGCAATAATTCAGAACCAGGCGACGATGACATGGTGAGATTATCCTGTTTTTACAAACCACTTCTCTGGGGCAACATGACAACACAAAGCTGCATGTACGCCCTGAGAAGACGAGACTCATTATTTATGAACACCCACAAAACAAAATAGCTAAAAGGTCTGTAATGATTTAGGATCAATCTGGTATTATATAAATTGGGTATAGATTGTACAAATTTAATACAAGTGTTTTTCTTTTGTTTTTTTATTCCAAGCTGCACAGCAGGATTTAAAGCTCTCTGAGTCTGGGGTGACCAAACTTTTTTTCCACTGAGGGCTGCTTAAAAAAACGTGCATACAAGCCATGATGAATCCTGTGTGGGTCAAGGCATGATAAATAAAGTCAATAATATTATTATTATTATTATTATTATCATGAGTGCATTAACATACGTAAAAACTTACCAAAATCTGCTCAGTAGGAGAGTGAAAAATAGCCTGTCTGATTAATTAGTTTTGTGTATACAATTTCAGTTAAATTGTAGATACATTTTGGTTTGGGGGGCGGGGGTATTTTGGGTAAAATGTGGGTTGTTTTACTTTGCTTGATTTTTCTTCTTCTTAGTTTTACTTTACTTTGGAAACCAACGCTTTAAGTATTCTGGTTGTACAGAGCACTTGCTGTTCAACTTAATGTTCTGTAGGTGTCAGTAATGTGTCAACAAACCCAAATCAAGAAGACGACAACAATGACAACATGGTTCACTTACAAAACTACAGGAAAATGTCAGCTCAACTTGTGTTATTGTGTTAATAAGAGCACCAGAGCTGGTATTTCTTTACATGTAGCTTTTTTAATGTTCACATGCCAAAAGGTTGGTTTGTTTACCAAACTGAAAACAATAATAAAAATATTGATGCAAAAGTATAGTATATCATCAAAGTTCCCTAAAAGGCCCGCATGGACGGTTTTGGATAACATTATGTCTCTTGATCCAACAGAGAAGAGGACAATCTGGTGGATTCTTGGTTGGATATCCAATGTAGACTCCGCTGTCAAGAAACTGAAGAGCCGTCGAGTGGCTGACAGAGACAGGAACGCATGGTGCAAAATAATAAGTCCTACGATAAACAAAAACAGCTGCATAAGTACTCCGGATATGCAGGAACAATTAACAAAAAGCGACTGAGGAAAAAGGCTTTGTGAACAAACACGGGGTGGTCTTGGAAAAAACAAACAGGAAAGAGAAGTGCACCAGGTTTACCAGGGTGGCTAAGGTGAATAAGCCTCCTGTCCATTGGACATGACAGCCAAATCTCCCCAGATATTGAACAAAAATGTGATAGGAGTGGGCTGACGGATGCAACGTTGATCCAAATTATGTTCTGACTATTTCCTATCTTAGAAGGATTTTGGGAGGGCATTTTAGATGCTTTTCCCACTGTTTGGAAGTCAAATTGCTCCAGATCATTTGATGCCATTGTTCGGGCTCTCACCAGATAGGCTGTATCAGCCCACTTGTGTGCATAGAATAGTCACTTTTTCAACACCTGATTTTGCTCAGGGGGAGGAAGGCTGCCCCACCCACAATTTTTAATTAGGGAATAATAACATACACTACGCGACTCAGTTAAGAACTATTATAGTATATGTAGGCCCATTTTTTCTTTTCTTGAGGAACCCACCACACAACTACAGGAATAACTGAAGAAAAGGTACAGATTTGATCACATTGTCTTGGGTGGCCCTACTGGCATTCCAGTAGCTGACCGTGCTGGTCTTACTGGGTTACTCGTTTGACTCGCTCAGTCACTGTGACTAAAGACCTTGAACTGTGAGTTGCAGATCATCTCACTTCATGCAAGAAACTCATGAATTTCATTCATGACATTCGCTATGGAACTTCTTTCAGAAGAAGAGATGAGGTAGTGTGGTCCAGGAGTGTGTGGTACGTTTTTGTAAAAAAAAAAAAAAAGTGTATAACTACAGTGGTGTGAAAAACTATTTCCCCCCTTCCTGACTTTTTATTCTTTTGCATGTTTGTCACACAAAATGTTTCTGATCATCAAACACATTTTAATATCAGTCAAAGATAGAAGATTTGCTGGTGTGTTTTGGGTCATTGTCCTGCTGCAGCACCCAAGATCGCTTTAGCTTGAGTTGACGAACAGATGGACGGACATTCTCCTTCAGTAGAATTCATGCTTCCATCTATCCCAGCAAGCCTTCCAGGTCCTGAAGCAGCAAAACAACCCCAGACCATCACACTACCGACACCATATTTTACTGTTGCTATGATGTTCTTTTTATGAAATGATGTGTTACTTTTATGCCAGATGTAACGGGACACGCACCTTCCAAAAAGTTCAACTTTTGTCTCGTCAGTCCACAAGATATTTTCCCAAAAGTCTTGGCAGTCATCGAGATTTTTTTTTAGCAAAATTAAGACGAGCCTTAATGTTCTTTTTGCTTAATAGTGGTTTGCGTCTTGGAACTCTGCCATGCAGGCCGTTTTTGAGTCGTGAACACTGACCTTAATTGAGGTAAGTGAGGCCTGCAGTTTTTTAGATGTTGCCCTGGGATCTTTTGTGACCTCTCGGATGAGTTGTCTCTGCGCTCTTGGGGTAATTTTGGGTGGCCGGCCACTCCTGGGAAGGTTCACCACTGTTCCATGTTTTTGCCATTAGTGGATAATGGCTCTCACTGTGGTAATCAGGCTTGGTGGTGGCAACAGAAATTGAACTCAGGTGTGATAAACCATAGTTAAGTTATTTTTTAACAAGGTGGGGAATCACTTTTTCCACACAGGGCCATGTAGCTTTGGAGTTTTTTCCCCTCCCTTAAAAACGTAAACCTTAGTTTAAAAACTGCATTATGTTATCTTTGACTAATAGTTAACTATTTTTTAGCAGAAACATTTAAGTGTGACAAACTTGCAAAAGAATAAAAAATCAGGAATAGGGCAAATAGTTTTTCACACCACTGTATAATAGAGACTTTTAAAAGAAAGAATGCTAATAATAAGAAACACGGGAGCTTACATAGACGTAAGAACACTTCACACTAGGGATGTCCCGGTCCACTTTTTTTGGCATTCGATTCGATCTGATTTTTTTTATAGTCTTGTCAATTCGATCCCAAACTTTTTTTTTCTAAATAATAAACTTTTGTTACAAACATGAATTCATAAAACTGAATATGGTTATTAAAACAACTCAACTCAACTCAATAATAAAACATCCAAATAAAAATAATCCAACCAAAATATTGCTTCATTAAGTTTTTTATTACACAGCATGACCAACAATATTATTTGGTGTTTGTAACAAACCTCTGTGAGTCAGATCCCTAATGAGAATAAAAATCCATCCAATAAGAGATAAAACTGGAAAAAATGGGCACGCAAAATACTGTAATGACACATATATATGATGCTCCAAGCTGCTGTTTAGTGTGTGGGCTATAGAGGGCGGTGCTGTTCAGCATGACAATTAGACCAAGCATTTGGAGTCAAGTGCGTAGAATAAGAAAACAATAAAAAGAAGAAGAAGTGTTGTTGGGTTGTGAAGGACTGAGTGCTCTGCATTGACAACTGAATTACAGCCATCCTGACATCGAATTATTCAGATTCCATTACAATACTTTTAGGGTAGGAGTAACCATTTGACATGGTTATAGATCAGTGCGAGCTCCCGGTCACTATGACAGAGGAGTCCAGAGGAGCACTGTAGCTACGCAGCCCAAAATCGAGTATCCAACGTGAAGCTAACTTCACCACAGTACCCCACGGACATGTCTGAACCTGTGCTGTTGCATATTCCTCTTTATTCGGGTGGCGGGCGTCGAGTGGCAACCGTCTTTGAGGCACATTAACCGCACATTATCTTGGAGTATGGCCAAGACTTACGGCAACCGGAACGGCCTGATCTTGTGGTGGAGGCCGATCTTGAAAATACGCAAGATCGGCAGTTGAGACAGAAGCGGTGAGATTTGAATTCAGCCCAAATGATTGTGAATAACGGCCATAATTTATCAGGTAAGTCCATCTTAACTCTCCATATGCAGTCATTAATAATTGATTGACGCTCTGCCTGACTAACATTTATCATTAACTCTGAACATTGCAAAAACATGTTAACCATGTTTTTCATTTTCTCCCAATTGCTCCCACTGGAGTGCCTCTTTCATCCTACATCTCTTTTTTATGTGCTTCCTCTAATCCTCAACACGTTCATATTTCTCATATAATTACACGATTCTGCCGTCTTGTGCAATCCGGTTTGCAGGAACAGGCTGAAGCTTTGCTCTCCTGCTGTCGGCTCCCCGTCAACAAGAACAAATAAAAGCCTCGTCATACACTAACCAAATCTGCAACGTCGTACTCTTCCAAAAACAGATCCTTGTCCCGTCCGGTCTGGGGACATCATCTGTGCCTGATTATCTCATTCTATCCAATCAGCCAGCAGGCACATTTAATTAAGCTTGTTTCTCATGTAAGGAAATTCTGCCCCCTAAAAATGTGCAAACCCATAAAACACACGTCGTGTCCCCAAATGAAACCTCCATTGTCAGCAGAGGAAAGTTTAGCCCAAAAGAGAAAATGAAGTTTTCTCTTCTATAAGATATGCATCTGCCATGTCAGAAGGGGCGCCGCTTCCAAGGAACAAAATGGCGATATTATCTGCACTATAGCACAGCTGTGTTGAAGGACTTTGAGGAACTATTTTAAGGCACAATGGAAATAATTAAATATGCGCATGGCATTATATTCACGGATATTAGAAGTTTCATTACTCAGATACTCGGAGGCCCTTCTTCTTCCAAGTTGAATGATGGAGGATTCTATTTTGGGCCCACGCACAAACAAATACACGCATGTGAGGAAGAGAGATTTAAAGGCCTGTTTGTATGTTTCTGAACAGGCAGAAAAAAACAGACAAGGGATTAAACGTCAAGAGCCTGGGAGAGTGTAGACCTCCATTTTACACACACATTTACACACGCGGGGTAGCAGTGAGCGTTCACAGTGCTACACCGCCATCTAGTGGATGTACCGTCGGCTGCAATGGCGAAAGATACGTTATTGGAAATGATTTAAGACGAACTAAAAATGGATATCAGGTTTGCCTGAGGGATCTTTTTATGTGCGTTAAACCAAATTAAGTAGACAACAGCTGACTGTAGGGCTAGAGGGCACATACATAAACAACCATTCACCCTCAATTCAGAGTAGCAATTTAGCCTAGCATGCGTGTGTGTGCGTGTGTGTGCGTGTGTGTGCGTGTGTGTGTGTACGTGCCTCCCATTCCAGCAGTGACGGCCCTCAGCTGTCTTCCTGTCTGCCGGTCCGTCTGTCTCCCTTATCCTCCTTCTGTTGGGGTCCTCTCTATTTGGCACCATACTAGTGGCTAAGCGCTCCGTTGCCGACTTTTCAGTAAGGAAAGTAGCTATTGGCTGTGCTAGAAGTCGTTTGATGACATCATCGTCTAATTTGCATATCTCCGTCACATTGTAAAATGCTGTAGGAAAAAAGCATAACCTCACAGGACAGACTAAAAACCGAGTAAAAACGCTTTAATTTGATTCTTGGTTTGTCAATTTCAAAATTGGCCTTTATACTCTAGCTCGACCTCTCAAAGGTCTCCCATCACACGCTGGCCATCGAGAACTTTTTAAAAATTAGCACAACTGAGCAGCGAATACCAGATTATGTTACGTTTATTGTATGGCCCACGCTAACGTGACTCTGGTTTGTGAGCAGCACGCTCTTCTGGTGAATATTTGTAAGAGCAACTGAGCTTCACAATAATAGACAATAGTCGGTTTATCAATTTAAAGATACAACTGTAAGATAATGTGCTTCATTTAAATATATGAAGAGCAGCAATAGATCAACAATAACATATAAACACAATCAACACACCCTCCTTTTGTACGCAGGCTTACTGAAGAAACCCCGGCTTGTGACTGCCTTTGAGCGACGTGGACCTGTCATCAGCCCCAGTCCCCAAATATCAACAAATTTCAACAACGCCAGAGTCGCTGGTCATTTTTGAGAAAATATGTCTCCAAGGGGGGTTGGAATGTCACCAGATCCAGGGACAAAATTACATAGTTGGCAACACTGGCTGAGTGTGTGTGCTAAGGAGGGCTAAGGAGGGCTGGGTGACAGCAGTATTATTCACGTGCACCAGAAATGATGACAATGTTGATTTGTACCCTGCACACACACAAACTCATGCGCACAAACACACCCAGCTGTCCCCAAAGCCTCCAAGTGTGCTGAGAGGACGGGATGCTGGCCGAGTGGGGGGAGGAGGTTGACCACGAGAAACCAGAGCCAACTTACTGGCTGGCGTACCTTCCCATGACTCACCCCCAAAGTGACGGCTTACTGTCTCAGTGTGGAGGCCGATCGGAGGCCAGTAAGCAAAACTTTGGAGTCAGGCTGTCCATTTGCCTTCTGACTGAAGTGGAGATATGAACCTGCCCGGGGTTCACGTCCTGCTGGCTGGGATTCTCTGTGGACTGGCTGGTGAGTCCAGGGGAGTGGGGAGTGTGAGGGTGGGGGAGGGAAATGTCAGGCTTCTTGGTTGTATGTATGTGTTTAATATTGTATGTAAATGCATAAATGTTGTGAATGAGCTGCACAGGGTATATAATATAAACGTCCCTCATACTGCATGTGTCTGGAAGTTGTTCGATGCTATTACGATTCATGGGAAGGAGAATTAAATGGAATGTAATGTGGAGTAGCCTTGCCCAGCAGAACCACATGAATTAGAACACAAAAAGTGTGAATTCTCCATTTCGATTTTGGGTGGTCGTATATCCTGTGTCAAAGGCGGGGGGTGTCGGAGGGTCTTCAACCTGTTGTCCTTGAGAATCCCTCACAGAGGCAGCTCCACGTTGTCAGCATTCCTCCCAGCCTCCACATTTGCGGTATTCAGTCAAGCAGATGTCCTCTCCCGCGGTCATTTACAATCAGTTCAAACTTTGCTGTAAGTTTGCTACCTTTTGGCCAAGGACAGCAGCCCCAAAACTGTAAAATCGTATTAAAATGACTTATTAGCGACTCGACCTGACTTTCATTTCATAGCCATAAAAAGGATATAGCCTGCAGTCGTCCCTTGCCACAGCACGCTTTGAATTCCACCGTGTCATTTTATCACGGTTTTTCAAAATATGTATGTGAATTAATAAATCATTGCTGAACAAGTCCTGTTATTAGTCCAAAAAGATGTAGAATTAAGCAAATCAGATACATTTTTGGCTTAATTAAGCAAGAATAAAAATGTCTAAATGAACTAAAATACAAATATGAGGCATTCAGAAAACCCATTAAAAGACGCATTGCAATATGTAGTATTCGATGTATTAAATATTATATATTATTATATATTTATTATATATTATATTCTGTAGGTGTCAATAATGTTACATTAATTCACCCTGATGAGACAATAGCGATTGGTACAGGAAAAAACACAAAAAGTAAAAAAGGAAAAAGAAGGAACTCTCCCAATGCTAAAATGTGTGAGTCCATATTGTGTCTTATTTTCTCCCATTGTGTCTACTATATTGGGTAATACAAGAGCAAAAGTGATTATAGGGGTGTTATTGTCTGTCGAGAGGGCTCCAATCATGTCAAAAACTGTATTAAAAAGATAGTCATCTTTTTTCAAACTACAAAAATATTCCATATATAAATCAGGAATCCTGCTTTGCGGAAACTCGTTTATGGTCGGGTCTGGATCCAATTAACCATAACAAACCAGGGATTACTGTACAGTGGAATCCTCTTAAATCGGTCACTCTTATGTCAACAACCTGTCTTAAGTCCACAACATTGTTATTACTAAAAAGTGGCCATAAATATCAACATAAAATTTGGAACTCAAAAGAGATCATTTCCATGAAAAATGAGTTTATGTGTAGTTAACTTCCCCCAAAATCCCCCCGAGACAATAAAACCAACAAAGTTATTGTATACTTACACAACATCAAATGGTGCCCACGGTAACTTCCGGTTCAGTACAAAGTAAAAGTCCAAATAAAAGCATGAAAGAATGAACCTGGATTATACCAAAGCAACTAACAAAATGCATCCTTTACATTTTTATACATACACTGTATATCATACAGGCCGCACGGTGGTTGAGTGAGTGGCAAATTGGCCTCACAGTCAGGAGGTTCAGGGTTCGAATCTCCGTTGAGCATCTCTGTGTGGAGTTTGCAAGTTCTCCCCGTGCGTGAGAGGGTTTTCACCGGGTACTCCGGTTTCCTCCCACATTCCAAAAACATGCATGTTAGGTTAATTGACGAAACTAAATTGTCCATCGGTATGAATGTGAGGGTGAATGTTTGTTTGTCTATATGTGCCCTGCGATTGACTGGCGACCAGTCCAGAGTGTACCCCGCCTCTCGCCCAAAGTAAGCTGGGATAGGCTCCAGCATCCCCGCAACCCTAATGAGGATAAGCAGCATAGAAAATGAATGAATAAATGCATATCATATGAAAATGCTAGAATCTAAACAAAAATATGCACAAATGGAGAGAAAAGATGTAAATAATTATTTGTTTATTCTCACAGCTAGTATGAAGGGAAACATGTCAATATTGTAGAACCTCTAAACTCGCAAGCCTTTAAAAGAAGCGAGCCACTGCAAAAGGCTTAAAAACAAAGATCACTAATTATTGTTGAATAACAAAGGCCATTCACACATCTCATTGTTATTGTTTGTTTATTGTTTTTTTTACTGTCTTCTTCTTCTCCTCTTAAGACCCCTTACTGATGCTAATCCCTGTACTGAAAAATGTCAATAATGCATGATGGAGGGTTCATCTCTCGGGTTTTTCGCGCCCTTAGAGTTGCATTTACAGGAATATTTACAGCTGTGGCGGTTCCACTGTATCATCTGCTCCTCATGTCTGAATCCAGCCATCCAAGCTCCAAGACAGACAGTCCTTTTTCTCAAATACAATCGATAACATTCACATTTTCCAATACAGCGATTTTGAGAGCTGTAGCAATTCGCCAGACACACGGCCGACAAATAAATGCCACGTCCAGATTGTGGCTGGTGTTCTGGGATGAACGAGCCACCAGTTGGACATTATCTGCATCGGGGCAGATAAAGACGCAGTAAAACACGCCCCTCGCTAAATCATTTCATGGGCTTTATCGCCGGTCGCGAGCACTGAGGCCCCTCCATCCTAACAATATTTACTATCTGAGGATTACGAGTGCGTACATCAAAGGAGGATTATGTTGGTTTGAGAACATAATTGTTGTCATCTTACATAACACGGGAAGTATATGGAGCTTCTCTTATGTAATAAACATAAAGAACGTTTGACAATGACCAGATTCTCTTCTATGTGGTAACGTCCGTCTGAAGGTAATGAATAATAACTGTCTCCAAAGGATGCTCTATGCTCCAATAAAGTCCCATCACTGTGGTTTATAACGGGCAGCTTGATGGCCATCGTGTTTACGTACACTAGAATCAATGTGAGGATCTTCACAAACATCTACAAGAACCTGTGAAATATCTTGATGGTCCCGGTGGGTAGATTTTAGCCACAACAAAGGCTGGCGTCATTGGAATGACCTCTAGCGATGCAACAATAGAATTATCCGCGAAAGCAAACCTTTTCAACTCCGTGCCAGCGAATGCCTGGCTTCATTCTGTGCTCATGACAAAAGGTCCTGATGAGGCCATTTGAAGCGAGGTGGTTTCATAGCTTGGTCTTAATTGACTTTCCTCAAAAGACTTGTTCCTTTGTTCCCCAAAATAGCGCCATTTGGTGAAAAGCTTTGTCAGTTAAAAGAGCACGGACTTCCACCAAGGTTAACCTGCTAACAAAATCATGATGCAAATGGCAAAAATATATTTCTACGTTTATATCCGGACTTGCACCACATTTGTGGTGGCTTCTACTGTGAGTTTCATGGGAATCCGTTCTGTTGCTTTTGTATAATCACCAGAAATTCTGTAAATATAAGGGGATAGGCTCCCATGTGGCGTTTCATTCAGGAAGGTGAGGAGGAAAACGGGAGTCTGGCCGTTGACTGACAGCTGCAAGTGTCGGCTTGGTCCCGCCTCCGTCTATTTCTGTCGTTGCGCACATCGAAAGCTGCACGCCAGACGAGACGCCATGTCCATCAGCGGGGAAGCGAGCGTCGTGTTAGCCGTCGTGTAAGGCCTCCGGGAAGAACAAGAGGCAAGAAGGATGGCTTTAGAAGTAAACGACACATACTGTGTAGAGGCAAAAAGTGTTTGCAACTGTAGCTTCACGAAAGAGGATCCAGTTAAGAGGATCCAGTGTGGAGCACCAGAGGACAGCATCACGCTACACGTCCTCGCTTTTCAAAGTTAGCACCGTCTCGTGTGCTATGTTAATATTAACAGCAATGAACTTCTTTTTACGCTTGTAAGCCAGTTAAGGTTGTTAAAAAAGTAGGAGGCGCCTTTGATGCACACACCATCTTTGCATTACACCTTTGTCGCTCGTCCTTAAAACCAACAGTTTTTATATAAGGTGAAGGCGTTAATAATTTGCATCAATTACTATGGAAAAAATAGTTCACAATATCAAAGCAATTAGAGGTCAAACAGCGTATTGCGTTAAGCGTCATTTCAAAATATCATTGAGTATAATAGTTATGGATGTCTTTTCGCATACCTTTTGCCAATACTGTCCAACTCCATCCATCCATTTTCTATGCCTCTTATCCTCATCGCAGGGTATGCTGGAGCCTATCCCAGCTGACTTTCGGCGGCAGGCGGGGTACACCCTGGACTGGTCGCTATACCTATATGTGTAACATCACATATCTCCTGTCGTGGAATTAACACATATCTGTTGTGAATGTACAGGATACAGCTTCAGCAATTAGCTTCTTGACGTGGCTCTAAACCACATTGTAAAACATCTGAGAAGTACTTGGGATTGGGCAAAGCGTGGCTCGAGAAACACCACAAGTTTGGTGAATCCGGCGTCTTGCACGGTAGAAAAGGGCTGTTTTTCTGACGCAATACATGCCATGATTTTCCAATTGATGGGTTTGCCCTGGGAATGTTAGTATTATCGTGCCTGTTGTGAGATCAATTAAACCTGCAATAAAAAGCAGTTGTTCCGGCAATCAAGTCTGGTGCTGGTTACTGACACATTGTCACCAATGTAGAAAGCTACATTACCAGTTTGAATGTATGTGTCTTCTTAATGGTTTATATTTGTATTTTAGTTCATTTAGTCAATCCTATGCTTGTGTTTACTTTAGACAAAAAATAGGTACAATTTACTTAAATATGCAAATTTTTTGACTAATAATAGCAAAACAGCCTGATTTATTGATATATGTTTCAAAAACCATGATAGAGTGAAGTTGCGAAATTTAAACCACAATATGGGGAGGGACAGCGCCGACTGCAGGGAATGGTGGGGCACCCACCCTTAAGAAGGGGTCAGTATAAATATCAATGTGACAAAAGAGGTGTTAAATGCGGGTCAACTTCCTGTCAAGCGGCTCAGCCGAGGACACTTAGCACTCAGATTAAGTTCTATCGTCCAGAACGAGACTTGATCGCTGCGCTTATAGACAGCTCGCCAGACATTTAGTCGGCCTGCTCGTTGATCCGTCTGCATCCGCCTGTTCTTGCGCATCTGTCATCTCACCATTCCTCGCTCTTCCTGTATTCCCAGCTCTCGGGTTGCTGGTTGGATGCCATGGGGAGGGAAGGGGATGAGGGGGTATGTGAATTACAGAGGCGTCACCGTCACGTGACTCACAGTATTTGAGGGGACGTGGACATCAGGTGAGGCAGTGAGCCCAAATAAAGGTAGTGACGACAGCATGAGGTGTCACTGACAAAGTGAATCCTCACAGTCTCAATTTAGCATACGAGCAAATCTGAAAAAAATTATATTTTGTGTGAAATTGCATCCATTATTTTATTATTGTTGGGAAACCTCGCTCATTTATGTTTTGTCTCATTTTTTGGAGAAAACACAGCTAATTTCGAGCAGTTTACAAACACTATGTGATAATAAAGCCCACAATGTACGTACGACATAACAACGTGACGTCACTGCAAGATGGCGCCGATGCACTTAGTTGTAACAGTCAACTTAGTTCCATTCCGGCCTCAAAACGTGCAACAAGGTGAACCCTGTTACACACAGGGGCTCCTATGTGGAAAATGGATTGCCACCTAAATCTAGTAACTGGTTGGGTCCCCCTTAGCAGCAGCAACTTGCAATGAGTTTCTAACAGCACTGTGGAGGAATTTTGGACCCTCATCTTTGCATAATTGTTGTCATTCAGCCACATTAGAGGTTTTCCATCATGAAGCACCTTTTAAGGTCATTCCACAGCATCTTAATAGGATTCAGGTCAGAACTTTGACTAGGCCACTCCAAAGTCTTTTTTTTCTTCAGCCGTTTTGAGCTGAATTTGTTAGTGTGTTTTGGATCATTGTCCTGCTGCAGAACCGAGGTTGGTTTCAGCCTGAGTTTACCAACAAATGGTCGGACATTCTCCTTCAGGATTTTTGGTGGACAGCAGAATTCATGGTTCCCTTTATCACAGCAAATCGTACAAGTCCATTCCATTTTCCTCCGCTTATCCATCAAGTCTTCCAAGTCTTGAAGCAGCAAAAGCGCTCCAGACCATCACACTACCACCACGAGATTTTACTATTGGTGTGATGTCCTTTTTCTGAAACGCCACATTAGTTGTAAGCCAGATGTAATGGGACACACACACATACCAAAAGGTTTCTTTCTCTTGAGACAACAGAGTATTTTCCCAACAATCTTGTGGTACCTGTCTTGGAACTGCCTGGCAGGCCGTTTTTGCCCAGTGTCTTTCGTATGGTGGAGTCATGAACACTGACCTTAAGCTTGCAGTTCTTTGGATCTTGTTGTGGGGTCTTTTCTGACCTCTTGATGAGTAGTTACTGTGTTCTTTGGGTCATTTTGGATGGCCGGACACTCCTGGGAAGGTTCAGCGCTGCACCATGTTTTTGTAATTTGTGGATAATGGCTCTCACTGTGGATTGCTGGAGTCCCAGATTTTTAAAAATGGCTTTATAACCTTTTCCAGACTGATAGACCTCAATTCTTCATGTTATATTTTAACATCCATTTTCTTTCCTTAATAACAAAACATTTTTAGTTATTTTTTCATTTAGCCTGTTAGCCTCCCTTTGTCGAGTGTCAACAATAGACATTTTTATGGGCGTCTCAGTTACTGCTTTTTCCTGGCCTCTCAATGAAAGAACATACTGATGGAAAAGAAAAATGTGGGCATGATGCAAACATTTGTCTATCATGTTTTTGTGTGGCAGGCACGGCCTTCTGTTCGGAAGACGAGACCCGCCTGGTGCAACACCTGTTCAACGGTTATAACAAGGTGGTCCGTCCCGTCAACCACTTCAGCGAAGCTGTGGTGGTCACGGTGGGACTGCAGTTGATTCAGCTCATCAGCGTGGTCAGTGCAGGATATTATAGTATTTATTTGCCCAAAATTTCTATTCCAACAGGCTCTTAACTGCGTTTGCATGATTTGATGTCACCTTATTTTTGGTCAGGATGAAGTCAACCAGATTGTGACCAGTAATGTCCGCCTTAGACAGGTAAGTCTAGTACAAATATTCTACTCAACTATCATTATTTTCACATTTAATCACTTAAACTGTAGTTTGTTTCTCTACTTTGAATGGTGTAGCTGCAAAAAAAATATGTAAATTTAACTACACATTAACAATATAAATGCAAAATTTTTGTTTTTTGCTGCCCGTTTTTGCGAGCTTAACTCAAAGATATAAAACTTTTTCTTTGCATGCAAAAGGACAATTTCTCTCAAATATTATTCACAAATTTCTCTACATCTGTGTAAGCGAGCATTCATAAAGCATCAACCTCACTGGTGTGGCATATCAAGATGATGATCAGAAAGCATGATTATTGCACAGCTTTGCCTTAGGCTGGCCACAATAAAAGGCCACTCTAAAATATGCACCTCAACCGTATTGTGTGTAAACAGATGATGTTTTAGATCTTTAGAATTCCGCTACTGAAAGCAGGAGTAATAACATATTTTGGTTGAGAACTACCAGGAAGCATCTATTAAAAAACAAGTGTAAAAAGAATTTGCTTACGACTATCTGGGGCTATTTCCCCTAATAATCTTTTTTTCAAATTATAAATTTTACAGCCTTACAGGAATTTTCATTTTCATTCCAACTTTCTTCTTTTGAATGAATTCAATTTGAGGATCAATGTGATGTACTTGTGCTTGTGTTTCTACCAAATGTACAAAGCATTCATCCACAATATAATCCTCCTCTTCTACTAATGGAACAAAGTGTTTCACTCTGATGTGCAGCAATGGATTGACGTGAACCTGCGCTGGAATCCTGACGACTATGGCGGGATCAGGAAAATCCGTATACCGTCCACAGACATTTGGAAGCCTGACTTGGTGCTTTACAACAAGTAAACAAACGTTAAGCTCATGCAAACTGCGTGTGTGTGTGTGTGTGCGTGCGTGTGTGTGTACACTAAGGCTTAAAAAAATGTGAATCACAATATTTTTTTTCAGAATTTACTTTTTTCATCACACACACACTATGTTCAGGGCTATGTGCTTATCTTTTAAAAAAAATCACAGTTTTTAATATTAATAGGCTACCCATTGTCTGCTTTAAATACATTTCTTTCTGCTGTTCTGCATGGGAGACTGTGGGCTTTCTCGATAAAAATGAATAGAAAGACTGAAAATAACATAGCAAGTCAAAAACATGGCAGGCTTTTTCATTCCACAGTACTGTATATTCATTGATGTAAAAAAGACAAGTTAAAGACAAGTCAATGAATGTGCTGGAGAATGATATCATGCGTGCCTCGCCGGCCAGGGCAGCGGTGCAAACTCGCCCTGACCGGCAATGCTCACAAGGGGACGAGGGGAAGTTTGCTTGTGATTAAGCATGTTAGGGTTTTTTTAATCATGTCATTTAGAAATTACATCATATATTAGTGTAAAGAGATTTTCTTTAGATTCCTTGTGCAGCCTTAGTCTAAACACTGGCCCTCCGCCATCTTTTCTCCCTGCCAGCGCTGATGGTGACTTTGCCATCATCCATGAAACTAAAGTCCTGCTGGAGCACACCGGAAAAATCACGTGGAACCCGCCTGCCATCTTTAAGAGTTACTGCGAGATCATCGTTCTGCATTTCCCCTTTGACCTGCAGAACTGCAGCATGAAGCTGGGAACGTGGACCTACGATGGCCGGCTGGTTGTCATCAACCCAGTGAGTGTGACTTTTAGAGAGCTGCAAGCGTCAGCATTTGTCTACGTTGTGTGCGCACCCTGCGACTGACTGGTTAGGTCAAGTGGGACAGGCTCCAGCTCGCCCATACACTGAATGTTGTATTTTTTGTAAGGTTAGTTCATTTAAAGGCATTACAATTAAGAATATGTAATTCATGTGATAATCACTGTGTGGATTTATTGCATTGAGTTATGTGAACTGAAAAATTTAGACACACAGGAGTCGCAAATTTAAATGGCAGTGTTCACTTGGGAACGGAAATGGGGTTTTTTCATCTCCTCACTCCCCCCCGCCCCAATGTGAAATAATACATCTTTATTTATCTGTACTCTACAGACAGAACTAAAAACTGAAACTAGTAAAACGCAACAAAATGGAGAGCAGTGAAGCATGCAAGCGTATTCAAGAGTCTCTACAACAAATTCACGCATGTTGGCAGGTTTGCACTGATATTAAAAGACCTCCCTGTCTCACAATACTGCAGCACGCTTGAGTTGCCAAGATAGTCAATCTGTAACTGTCACGGTATCGTCGCGGCATGGTGTAACGACCCCGTGGATGCAGAGAGCTGGACGTCAGGAGGTAGGGTTTTCAGGAATCTTTTAATAATAATTCTGTGAAGCAGCGGCAGGAACAAAACAACGATACGACAGGAGGGGAAAAAGTAACAGGAGACAATGAGCCAACGGCCGATTGGGGCGCGCACCTGAACATAAATAGCAGGGAAAACAGGTGCACGTAATTAACTGAGTGAAAAAATTAGGAAACGGCCCAGAAACACAAGAAAACCAAAACTGTCACGACAACAAACACAGATTGTGACAGTAACATGTACAAAAAAGCCAACAACACAACACGTCAACACACATGACATACAAAGTAATCTACTGTACCATGTGGGCATACAAACAAATATCTACACGCAATACCCGTGCCAAAAACACCCATATATACCTGCTGCAAGGTATGCTGGGTAGCTCGTGGTACTCTTTCTCTCATTTTGCCGGGTGTGTCACATTTTTGCAAGATTGCAAAATATGTTGAGGAGGTTGTCAAAGAAGTAAATAAAGAGGCGTTAACATACTACATATGCCGCTGGACTACCCAGCATGCCTTGCGGGCATTATGTTTAGCGCTTAGTTGTTGATTTATGTGATGCGTTAACTTGCTGTGGATGTGTCATTCTGCTTGATGCCACCTATAGACGCCCCCTACGCCAAATTTGTTAACCCATTCTGGCCCGTGAGTCAAAAAGTTTGCCCACCCAGAATGTAGAACACATGTCATCAGATGTACTAAATATGTGTGCAGTTACCAAAGCAAACTGAAGAAATCCACAGTGACATATCAACAATCCTTTTAGTAAGAAGAAGCTATGGCTAAATTCAGACACTTAATGAAAAAAAAATTAAGATCAGTTGAAAAATTGCAAGAATTTACATTTTGCATTCCTGGATCTTAAGGAGGTTCTAAGTAGAGCTTTAAAATGCAAGAAAATACATTTAGAAATTTTTTTTAGCATACACACAGCAGGAGGTTGTTGGCTCATTGCAAGGTAACATAGTATAAATTATTTGGGAAAAAGATGCCTGCAAAGCCAAATGCCACAGCTTTTGGTGTGGCAATATTTCGGCTTCAAACCGAATAGGCAAGGTAAACCCATCAACAATGGACTCAACCACTACTGACCCAGTTTTCCAGTGGGAAAAAACTGCACACTGCGGAACTTTTTTCCTGACAGTAAACACATGTTTGGTCGACAAAATAAATACAAAGGGAACAGAGCAAAGTGGTGTGCGTTCACAAAAAGTGTAGTTTGCTACACAGCTAAAGAAGTGCTGCTCTTTAATACAGTTGAAAAGACAGCGTGTCAACGTTTGACAGATAATACATGTCATAAACACCAATTTCAAAACTTTACAACAGTAAATGTATAGTATATGTAAATATACACACACACATATATATATACATATACTGTATTCATATATACATACATATACACACATACACACACACACACATATATATATACATATACTGTATTCATACATACATACATATACACACATACACACACACACACATATAAATACACGGATATATAAATACATACAATAGTAGTTAATTTCTCAATATAATGACAATAATATGGTTTATATAACAATTCTTGGAACAAATGCGCCTGCCTTGTTTTGTGACTCAGTATTTCATGTCATATTTATTTAATGTACTTTTCTTTAAAATAATGTTAAAAACTTGTCTCATCTCATTCTTGTTGACCCTATCTCATGGCTCCTCCTGTGAGCTGAGTATCTTGTGTCACCTTTACCGCAAGTACTTAGCATACAAATAAAAAGGTAAGACTACAAATGTTTTTAGTTGATGAAAAAAAACATTTACGACCTATAGAGTGCGTCAATATGGAAGCCACATCCCATTCATTTTTCAAGAGAAAATAACATCTGTACATATACTTGCCACAGCTGTTTATGTGCTGCAGGTGTCCACGTGGTAACATGGGATTTTTAGTAATGCACGTACACAGAATGATGTTACAAGGACAGATTTTTTTTTTCCCCAAACAGTGCGGAACAGTAAGTGCAAGATGACTAGTTAAACAGCAGCCTACCAGAAAAGTTCTTCATCGCCGTCCTCCTTGTCCTCCTGGGAACTACACCCGCTCAAGTCGCATTCCCAAGCATCACAATTGAACAGCCTCGTCATTCGTTTGTCACACACGTTGTCAGTCTCCCCCTCTCTTTTGTTTCGAAACAAATGAGCCATTTAGTTTGAGCTATCTTCTGGTGATAGTGGACGGTTGGCGGTCCGAGTAGTCCAAACAGAGTTTGTAGTAATTCCACACTTGATCAAGCTTACTTAAGATGTGTCAATGGTTGCTGCCAAATACTTCAAAATGTGATATTAGCTTTCACTGCACTACTTTCTGAAGCTGCACTCGAAGCATCATGGGAAATGTAGTTTAAGCCATAAATAAGACGCACCAAAGAACAAATTGATTCGCTGTGGCAACCCCTGATGGGATAAGCCGAAAGGAAAAGAAGAAAACTGTACAAGCCACATGGTTCAAAGCATGAAAAAACAGTAGTGGCTTATACACCAAAAATGACAATAAGTAAATGGGAGCATTTGAAAACCACATTTTTAACGAAGGGGATTTCTTCTTGTTATTCTCATAATGAGCAACCCCGTGGCTAATGAGGATAAGCGGCATAGAAAATGGATGTTCCAGGGTGAAACGGTGGCCATTGTGAAGCCTAGTCTGTGGTAGCCTGCTGAGTAGAATGTCCTGTGATGTAGGACAATGACCGACCAGACTTAAGTAACTTCATGGAGTCGGGAGAGTGGGTTCTGAAGGACTACAGGAGCTGGAAACATTGGGTCTACTACACCTGCTGCCCCGAGACACCCTACCTGGACATCACCTACCACTTCCTGATGCTGCGACTGCCTCTCTACTTCATTGTCAACGTCATCATCCCCTGCATGCTCTTCTCCTTCCTCACCGGGCTCGTCTTTTACTTGCCGACCGACTCTGGTAGGTGGACACTGAGGACTATTCTCAGGTATCAGCCGAGGTCCAAGGTATCTTCTGTGGCGTGTCTTGTCCCGTGCAGGTGAAAAGATGACTCTGTCCATCTCCGTCCTGCTCTCACTGACCGTCTTCCTGCTGGTCATCGTGGAGCTCATCCCGTCCACATCCAGCGCCGTCCCCCTCATCGGGAAGTACATGCTCTTCACCATGGTGTTTGTCATCGCCTCCATCATCATCACCGTCATTGTCATCAACACGCACCACCGCTCGCCCAGCACACACACCATGCCCGCCTGGATACGCAAGGTGGGATTGAAATGATCAAATGATTCATTATTACATGAATATTCATGCTATACAACTATAAGATGTTCATAAATGAATAAATCATGATTTAAATTGTTTTATTCCTCCTATAATTTACAGAATGCTTTCAAAATGTTTTCATATATTAGTGATAACGACTGAAACTATTTAAAATACTGTATGTACTTACTGTATGTATGGTTTTTTTTTCATTTTAGCAGAGGGAAAGCTGTAGACACTGTCCACTAGCAGTCAAAAGTATGGAGACACTTTTTCATAGAATTAATTGTCTCCAAACATTTGACTGGTAGCGTAGCTGTAACGTGTATGATGACCCTCGATCGTCTGGCGTGCTTCTGTCTTTCAGGTGTTCATTGAAACAATCCCCAACATGATGTTCTTCTCCACCATGAAGTGCCCCAGCCAGGAGGTCCGTCAGAAGAGGTTGTTCCCCACGGACATGGACATCTCTGACATCTCAGGTCAGAATGAAAAAATGCATTAGGCACTGAACTTCCGAAGCTGGTGAAAAGACAAACTGTGGTCCGCAGGTAACCCCACCCCCAACAACGTCCCCTACCAGTCTCCCATCATCAAGAACCCCGACGTCCGCAGCGCCATCGAAGGCGTCAAATACATCGCCGAGACCATGAAGTCCGACGAGGAGTCAAATAACGTGAGGCTCCACCACACTCCAAAACAATACGGTAGAGCTTTGCAGACCTCCGCCAAGTCCAAGTCCAAGTCCTGTAGGCGCGGCATCATCTTCTAGCTCTGGTTGGGCCCCAATCGCAAGTGGACTGTAACTGTCAAAAGTGAAATTACATGATATAGAGAAGAAGGTAATAAAAAGACTCCACAGTACAAATATTTTCTTATACAATGACAATGAATGATGTGTTTATTTAGAGTACTGGGTGTTTATTGGAGAGGCGGTCTTAATTAGTGCTATTTATACCAAGTATGATGACAATTTTGAAATATTTGTGTTTTTTTGTTCAGTTTTAATAAACATATAATACATTTTAAAACATATTTTTAAGATCTTAAATAGCATTATTCCAAAGTTTATTTTAATAAAGTTATATTACGACAAAGAGATTCATTGAGACACAGAGTCCATAATTCGAGGAAAGACAACTTTGCATTTTCATGGCATCCCTAAAATATATTACTAGTAAATTATGCTGTTTCCTGGTTACACATGGCCTGTTATTTGTACAAAAAAGTATATATATATAAAAAAAAATATTTTTTTGCCTAAACTAAGCAATTTCAAGTATAAAACTGGCTAAATGAACTGAAATACAAATATAAGGCATTCAGAAGACGCATTCCAAGACATGATCTGTAGTATTCTACAGAATGTTCAGTCAGACACACAAGCACCAGACATTGCTAAACTAAGCTAACAAAACAGTACAAGTGAGACACGAGTGTTATTTTGTGTGCAGGCGGCCGAGGAGTGGAAGTTTGTCGCCATGGTTTTGGACCACATCCTGCTTTGTGTCTTCATGGCCGTGTGCCTCATCGGGACGCTCGCCGTCTTCGCAGGAAGACTCATCGAGCTCAACACGCTGTGAAGGAGCCTGCACATATATGCCAGCCAGCAAGCGTTTATTTGAAAGTCTGAAAGGACGCATGGCTCATACTTAAAACTATTCTTGTCTCTCTGATACTCCACTGGACGTGATGATTGCGGTCTTCCTGTCATATCGATGGAGATTATTTTTCATGTTTTGTTTTTGTGTCAGTTTTGTACAGCCAGTTTGTTTAATGATATTTTTTCAATCGAGCCAGAGCAAATTATTTCCTGTCTGGAAGTTTTATTGTTTGGTTTTGCTCGACGCTCACCCGACATCTCATGCAGTGTACAAGTGTTATTTTTGGATAAGCGATGGGAAAAAAAACTAACTGAATATTTTTTGTTGTCCAGTAGACCAGAAGTTCTCAGATGGGCTCAACTTGGGAACCACGTTTTCCACATTTTCATTTGTCACATAATACATTTTAAACATTAATACTCCCCAAAGTGTATTTTTGATTAATGTAGTAACACATTTTATGATATAAAGGAGGAAAATAATGTATGCATGCAAATAATACACAAATTAAAATATGTAAATATGACCATGCCCTCCGATTGACTGGTGACCAGTCCAGGGTGTACCCCGCCTCTCGCCCAAAGTCAGCTGGGATAGGCTCCAGCATACCCGCAAACCTAATGAGGATAAGCGGCATAGAAAATGAATAAATGAATTAATAAATGTACCTGTAATGTACCTGTCTGAGACCCACCTAGAACGGATCCGGAACCTACTTTTGGTTCCCGATCCACCGGTTGAGAATCACTGTAATCGACCAAATTCATGCAGCTGTTTTTAGAGGACAAAGAAAAACATTTAAATTTATTAAAAACAAAATGTTTGACTTGTGAAACTTGCACACCAAAATTATGCAAACTAGTCCTTTTTATTGTTTTAAGGTGCACTGCAATTGAACCGTAGTAAAAGGTATATCTGACATTTTAAAAAAAGATATTCTTAGGAAACCTCAAATAAAGTAAACCTATATATAATATACATTTATATACCAGTCTAGTTAAATTAGTAAGTATGATGTGGGACAAAAAATGTTTGATATAAAAAGCTTGTATTGAAATTAAATTGTAGTACATTTTTTTAAAAATACCAGAGATGAAATGAGATGTATTGAAGTACCGTAATTGTGGTCATTATATTAGTGTAAGATATAACACATTTGAAATTTTTTTATTGTCAAATGTGTATTTATTGCTTTTTGTCCCAAGTGATGTGATTTGATACTGAAGTTCTAATGTGGAGGCGGCTAGAGTTTGATTCCAATAAGTTACCTATACAAACGGAGGAGGGCCCAAGGGCTTACATACTTTAAACTTCTACAGCAGTGGCACTATGCAAAAGGACCCCCTGTGATTGTTTTTCTAGCCCTACAGACTGTAGAATCATCTCTGTACACAAAAAGTGTCAATTTTACATTGTCGCTGCAGCCTTCCTGGTTTAAATCATTTCACAAATTATTTAAATCAGTGGTTCCCAAACTTATTTTGCAGCGCCCCCACCTTTAGAGATAAAATGATTTTCAGCCCCCCCTTGCAAAAAATACAGTAATAATGAATAGTGTCCGTGGTAGCCCTGTCATAACACCAGCCCCCCCACCCCCAGTTTGAACGCGACTGATTAATTTCAACATGACCATGCAGTGGAGTTCACCATTGTTTTTGTACTTGCATTTGTGTAGAGAACTTGGAAATAAACACTAATATATTAACCTTGCACCAGTGTTTTCCCCCGAACAATGACGGTTTTAAATAACAGTGATGCTCACTTTAGCTGAAAAGTGTTTATTTTTGGCAAATGTGACAACCAGCGCTGGGAAAGAACGTTTGAGTGGAGAAGACAAAATAAACAATTACAGCCGGTCATTGGCCTGCGTATGGTGTCACTTAGACCTAAATTAACATCTACGTCACATACTGTACACAGAACACATGAACGACAAAATATACCGTAGTAATAAGAAGATAAAATACAAGAATGAAATGAGAGCAATCGCTTAATTGTATCCCTGTGGATGTCTTGCCCACTTAAAGAGGTGTTGCAAAGAAGGGAGAGACAGGCTTACTGGTAGGAAGAAGTTTCAATAATGAGAACTACGCTGCTTAGTTATCACTGTCCATTTCATAGGAGCAGATCCTTTCACACAATCAAAGATACCATTTTCATTCTTGATGATGGTTGCAGCTTTTGAGGAGCTTGGACCAGGTGAGCAGCAAGTGCTCATCGGAGAGTCTCCACTTTCTGAACATTTTATGATTCTAATCTAATTTTACTAAATGTATCACTTTCACACGTCAGTAGCATAATGAAGGGCAAAAAGGCTAAATGAAAGGGCTTCATCCTTCCTCAGCACAGCAACGCATGACTACACACCGTGTGCTCATTTAGGGAAACGCGTCACAACCACACAATTACGTAACAAGGAATGATTATCGTACGTAACGTGACGGCCTGTATAAGACAACTGGATGGTTTTATAATATGAACCAATTTTTCCTCATACTAGAAGAAATTGTGGGCTGAAAAAGTTGTAAAAAGACAGCAATCTTGCAGTTCAGAAGAACTATAATTCTGTATTTATTTCACAACTAAATCCTGCCACTCAAAACTGATACCCATTTTTTAAAATCTGTACTGTGCACTCAATACTGAAACCAGGAAAATGCAACAAAATGGAGAGCAGGGAAGCATTCAAGTGTATTAAAATTGTGAGTACAATAAATGTGTACATGTTGGCAGGTTTGCATTATCATTAAAAATCCCCCCCACTATTTGAGAAGCACTAACTTTACACAAGGAAAGTAAAGGAAGTAAAACGTATGTTTTTGAATAATAAAAGTGTAAAAGAGTAGCATATAGGCAGGAGTGTAAACAACAACAGCTGTGAGAAAAAAAAGTATTTGAGTGAGTACTTTGTGCAGCTACATGGACAACAAAGCGGGCCAATGCTAAAAACTAACAATAACCATGTCATCTAATATTAAAATAGTTCAGCAAATATCAGCAGCACTGCCTCAACTAAAACCATTCATCCAAATAAATACAAAGAAAGTCAGTGCAAATGCAGTCAGAAAAGCACAATCAAGCAAATAATTGGCAAATACTTGGGAAATTGATGAATGGCACACACATTAGCAGTTTGAACTACAACTTTAACTCCCCCTGGAAAATGTCTGAATGATACTTTTAACAGTCATACGAGTCATACAACGTTAGCTGTGACAATCATTAAAAATAGCATCTATTTATAGAAGTGGAGTCAAAAGACAATATTTTTGTATGAGGCGATAGTCAAACAAGGTGCTTATGTGGTAGCTTTGGTGCTGCTTGTGCAAGATTTCAGAACGTTACATGAGGCTTTCAAAGCACAGCAAGGAAAAGGTTGTGGAGGTTCTGAGCTCCATCAGTGTGGATCAGGTTGGCATTTTTACAATTAAAGTTCTTCTGAGAAGAAATTAGTGAGGCAGCAAAAGGACTGCATTAGGGTCAAGTGGTATAGTAGCCCCCCTTGCCCAGCCGGCCCAGATCCATCAGATGGCGCTGTGGTGAAAAACAAACTCACAAAATGAAAGTTTCAGTAAAGTTGTTGTAAATTTCCTCCGCGGATGTTTGTCTTTCCATCTTTCCCCGTCCTCTCTCTGTTGTGTGGGGCAGTCTAGCTGTATATTACGGTTATTACCGTGAGCAGCTGCATTTCTTCTAAAATTGGGCTTTTGTCAATGAACTCAGCCCAGCAACAAGTGGCCATGACTAGAAATAAAAATCTGAGCAATTCTGTTGCTCTAAACAAGATTTAATTTCAAGTATTTGTAATGAATCTTGTAGTCTAATTTGTGCATTTTAGTACCTCAGTGTCGGACCTTTAAAAAGCATGAGAGCTTTAAAAGTACCTTATTGGTATGTCGTCTACTTTAGTTGTTGCTGCCCCACTAATCTTGGCTTCCAAATAAAACTGAGTAGTTTGGAAGTCAATTACACATTTTTCACTGGAAACAATGTTGGTTTGCTTTCAAGCAGCAGCTCATTCGGCAACACTTATGACACATTTAATCATAATAATAAGCACATAAATAATCCTAAGGATCCTCCATGTGCCATTTAGCAAACTTTGTCAGTGACAGCAGAAGCAAACACCTTTTCTCCTGGAGGAAACGCGGCTACGACGGCTGAGGTTCTGCATCCCTGCGAGCACAGTCGCCTTTCTCCTCCTCTCCCTCTCCCTCCGCCTTCTCCTTCTTTTCTTCTTGTTCTTCTTCTCCTCTTTGTACAAGCTCTTCCGGCTCCTCAATCTCCATTTCTTGTTGTTCGATGGCAAGACTCGCAGGCTCAACGCCTTCGGGGTGAGTGTCGTCTTTGGCATGCTCTTGCTCATCTGAGGAATACAACACAAAGAGATCAGCAGCCAATGAGGAGACAAGAGGTCAGACATGTGACAGATAGCAGCGAGCATGCCAGAGTGTTAAGGAACTTTTTAACAGCATTGATTGTTGAGTCAGCAGAACCGGGGGATTAAAAGTGATTTGGTTTCATTAACTCTTTTTGCGTTAATTGCAAACCAATAGAAAACACATTCAATTATTACCACTATTTAGGATTGATTCAAAGAGACCAAAGTATAATTACAGAAATAAACCACATTCAGACACAATTTACATACCAGGAAGAGACATAACATCAACTCTATGTTTTTAATAAATCAATAACCACCAATTATTCTAGCCCAGTGTCAAATTATAGGTTGACAAAAAATATATATTAACCTTTTTAATCACTAGAGCTCCTCCCAGAAATTAAATTATACTTGAACAGGTGATGAGGAACCATAAAAACTTGCACAAAATATATTTCATATATAGTACTACCCAGAAAATTTGAATATCCTGAAAAGGTTGTTGTATTTCTGCAATTCAACTTAAAAGGTGAATGTGACATATATGATCGAGTAACATGCAAATCAATGTATTTCAAGTTTTTTTTTCTTTGGATTCTGCTGATCAGGTCTTTCAGTTTAGGAAAAATGTGTAGGTTTGTGGTTTTTATAAGATGAAAATCTTAATCAGCAAAGTTACAAGAAGGAACTGCTTGAGATATGTCTATTTGCGTGTAATGACACAATAAAATGTGTTTGTTCTTTTATGTTAAATTGCCAGACTTTCCTTGATATTTTAATTTTTCCAGTAGTACTGTATATTTAAATAAAAACAACTTCAAAAAATAATAATAATAACCTTTCAGGAATAAAAAATATTCTATAAATAATAAATAATGCTAAAATAAATAAATACTACAACCTTTGTCCAAACGGATGCAATTAAAAATGTATTTTAAAATATTTGCTGCACTAAGTGAGCTGAGCTATTAGCAGCACCATTTGGTCCATTTTATGATTCTACAAACATTAGGGAGATGACTGGATCAAATCAGCTGTGAAACAAAGATGATAAGGAGGAGGCGGAGGAAGTGGGGCAACTGGGGGAACCTGGACTTTGCAGAGCTCGATTCCGAGGGTTCTGCTGCTGGATCGGGAAACTGTGGACCAAATTCCACGGCGTCTGCACCTTGGCTAAGAGGTGAGATCAGACGGTTAAATGAGCTGCTTAGGATGAGTCTACTGTGCTTGCTATCATTGAAGCACATAAAATGACAAGCAGGTTAAAAACGGAAGAGCGTGAGACAAAGAGGTTAGAAGATGGAGTGTGTAAGATACAACACAACAGAACAATGCGGTTAAATTAACCTTTTAAATATTTCTTCGAACTACCTCCAGAAGGGGGTGCGCTCTCCTCCGTGTCCGTGCTGGATGGTGGCGCATGCCCCGGAGATCCTGATCCAGATCGCAGTTTCCTCTCGTAACTGAACTCTGGGAGCCTGGGAGCCTGAGGTCGAGTCTTCCTGGCCGGATTCAGGAAGTAGCAATACGCACAGCGAAATGCTGGAGAGACATAATAAATATTCTAAATTGTAAACATTTGAACATTGCTAGTACTATTAATACATTCTCTATGCTGGACACAGTTCCACCCTGAAATAGCTTTAGGTATGCTTCCATTAGTTCTTAAAGTCAACTGGAGCCTAAAAAGATTGTGACTTTAGAGGTTCAACTGTAATTGAGCTGCATTCTTTGCTTAAATATCATGTTCTTCTTACCGAGGTATTCAAACTCTTCTTTCAGAGCCATGCCATTGTGGGAGAAACACTGCTGACAGATTAAGGCATATCTGGAGGGGAGGGAAAAGCCTTCGTTCACATTTACTGGAAGGACAATCACTCAACTGCACCATCTTGTGTTCAAGTTGTGTGTTGCTATATGAGAAAGTATGCATTACCTGTTCTGTGGTCCATCTCCTACCAGGTACTCAACCACTCGGTCCAAAGCACCCCTCTCTCTGGGCAAAATGGGTCTTGTCAGCGGAGGACCAGGAGGATGCAGACCTGCAAAAATAACACACACGCAACACTTCAGAAACATGCTGAGGATGCACCATCTGGTCTAATAAGCATCATTTATCATCTTTGCATGAGTAACTGACAAATATTAAGAACATAATGTTGCTTACCAACACCTGGTACGGGGGAGCAGTGCATCCTGGGTATTGGCCCCTGGTGAACAGAGGCAGATAAGGCTGCTCTCTCCGGTGGTCCCCCTGGAGCTGAGAGATGGACACATTCGGGAAAGAGAGCAACACTGAATTTAGACATAAAGTTTTTGTTTCTGTTATATGTAGCTGGACTTCTGGTTTCCCCTGACAAAGTGCTTTTAACTTGGCACACACGTTCCCAAAGCTTGGTGTCCACATACCCACAGGTGTGGCCCCCAGGCCGGGCGAAGGTCGATCTCCAGGCTGCAGCATCATCGCCATGGCAGCAGGGGTTCCCGGGGGTCTCACAGCCACCCCTCGCTGGCGGATGTCTGAGAGGCAGCGAGAAAGTGTAATGTGTGGCAATCAAAAGACAAAATGATCACTCATATGAAGCCTGATATGTTAAAATATATAATAAATATATTAAAATAAAATTACCTGAAATCCGTTTATGTCCAAGCTAACGGCTGACTACCGTTGACAATAGCGGTTACCGGCTTAACCAAAACTGAAACTAACTATTGCTTGTACATTTAATTGGGACTTTAGCTAGAAACAATGTGTTTTTATAGATTTTACTGCGATAATTTTAATGTGTCTTGGCGGCTTATTTAAGTTGTTGGAATCATAAATAATAACGTAACATTTAGTTGCTGATTTGGGTTGAGAAACAGATCATATAAAAAGGTAAAATCTCTAAATTGTCTTGTATCACTCATTGAGTTTTATCATTAGGCTGTAATTGTACTTGGACAAAAAGTCTTGTAGAATACCAAAATAATGTACAACAGAAATTATATTTTCCTTTGAAAACACAACCATGCTGGAAAAAAAGCTTGGAGGACTCCATCCATTTGTCTCAGCAAAGACTCAATTAACGATTTGATAAAATCATTTGGAATGGCAAAGAAAGCTCCAGACTTCATCAAGAGTCCAATCTAAAGAGTCTAATAGTAACACTTTTCATTGAAACAACCACTTTGGATCTCAAATTTTATGTCGACAAAATCGGTCGACTACGTATATTGCCAAAAGCGGGTACTTTTTAGTAATAAAAACTCAGTGGGCCAGGACTTGAATTGGTTGACATACATGAGATGGATATCAACAGGTTCCACTGTCACACATACATGACATAACAAATTACATTAAATGTTAGGATTCTTCTTTCTGTGGTACATGTGGTACCTTGTCCAGGCCTTGGGGTCATCTGAGGTCGCTGTGGGGTGGACTCTAGTTCCTAAATAATAAAAAAAGTCCAAGTTTACAAAAAACATAAAACTCACATTAATAGGTAGAAAGCAGCACTTACGGCTTTCTTCTTTGCTTCGGGGTCAAAACGTTCCAGGATGACTTTGGCGTTTTTGTATGTCTCTGTTTCCATCACTTCTTCCAGCTGGAAACACAAAGCAGGAAAAGTTCATTTCCAACCTAAGACATGTCTGCAGTAACACTCGACCGCAAAACTTTTGGAAGGAAACGCTGTGAGGAGAACTTACGATCTTTTTTTTGGTAGCCTTCAAGTCTTCCAGTATGTCACCTGATGCAGATACAATTATTGTTTGAAAGGGAAATAAAATGGGCATTGGCTGCAGAGAAGGACAGAACACTTACTGTTCCTTTCGGTGCGTTTTGAAAAAATAACGATCAGTACTTTCCTAATGAACCACACCCTGGTGAAGAGAAAGAGAAGTACATCGGACCAAAAGAAGGACGACGACAGTATGTAAAACAGTGTGACATTTCACTGTGCAATGTTTGCCGTATGTACTCACAGCACCGGGTATATGAAGAAGGGCAAAGCCATGGCTAATCTGTGCAGCCATTGTTCAGGAAGGTAGAGGCAATAGACCACCAGGCAGGTCAACAGGTACAAGACGGATGAGTAGAAAAGCAGCCGGCCCACCCACAACTGCGAGCCAACACACAAAACCACTGACGAGGGCAAAAGCAATTTAAAACATAACAGTGCCTCTACAGTTCCCAGCCAGGGTTGGGACAGGAAGGGCATCTGGCATAAAACTAATCGATTGACTCACAGTGGTGATGACCCTTGACAGGGAAAATCCGGAAGTGAAAAAATAAAAGTGCCTTTGCAGTTGTGATGACTTTACCTTTTGAAGTCGCTGGTTTTTGGCTCGAAACTCCTCCAATTCCTTAATCTCCTACAAGCGAAGCAAATGGAGGGTTAACCATCATTTGGAAGGAGACAGCATTCAAGTACATTAGGTCAGGTTAGCTAAAATGCATAAATGTGCAACTGTTACTAATTGTATCATAGGAATAATCAACTAACCAATCCATGATTTATAGTTTGATAGTTTGAGCAAAAAATGGGACCTTTTCAAAATTCAATTGAAACCTCAGTAGTCAACATTATTTTACACAGGTAACGTAGAGACATAGATGTTTTTTTTTTAAAGCACATGTTTTGAGTGCCATAATTTGCTGTGTAAAAGCCGATACTTTTTTTCTTGAACTTTGAAGCTTTTACACTGATGCGGCTAATTTATGGACATGTTCTAATCTCTTTTACAGTGGAATTACTACTAATCGTCGCTTGCAAGTCAGTGAAGAAACAGTAACTCTTTCTTTGGCAGGACCCAATCACGCGCTGAACAGGAAATTCGCGGAAAGCTTGTCACCCCATCAAAAATCGCAGGAGGTCTTTACTCACTATGACAGTCTGACTCATGGTGTCATCTTAAAAAGAAGGCTAAATAGATAGATAGGTAAGAAATATACAAGACAATACCAATATGAGTTTAAAATAAACCACAGCTATTTTAACTTCTTCTCAATATGCATTGAGCTTCATTAGCCTGCCTGTGTCCACCAGAGAGAAGCACGGCTTTGCTGGAATGCAATGCATGACGGGAAGAAGTTAAAATACTTGTTTTTTTATTCTAAACTGGTATTGGTACTTGACTTGTATACTTCTTATCTACCTTTTGAGTGTTAACTTCCTGTGTGATGATTTTAGTGTTGTTTCGAAGATGACACATTGAGTCAGACTGTAATGAGTTACAATTACCTCCTGCGATTGATAAGCTCATTATTTTTTTTATAGCTCACGATTAGCTCCTGACTACTCACAAACTTGTTTACATCGCAATATGCCATTTTATGACATCGGCATGTGTATATTATAGTCTGGTGTGGCTTATATATGTACAACTGTTTTTCTCTCTTAATTTAGTAAATGATGCTTAAACACTTGTGTGTCTTAAACGCCATAATATACAGTATATTGATATCCACAAACAAAGGTCATAAAAATGAGTTTTTATGAGGATATGATACAAATAAATCATTAATTAGTCATAATTTGTCGATACCTTGTCTAGATTCTCCAGCTGCTCCACTGTGGTTGGTTTCGTCTGCATGAAAAAAAAAGCCAAAACCTCATTCACCTTCACAGTAAACTTTCCGCACTGGTTGTTCATTGCATAAATCAAAAAGTAGGTCTGAGGCACAAGTCTATATTTTTCAGCATTTGTGTTGTAAGCTTGCTTCCTTAGCAAATGAATGAGCAATTTTTGTCCCTTGTAAATTGCCTCTTGGCTAATCTCGCTCTCCTTCTCCCTTTGACTCCTCTCCTATGTTTTAAGAAGGTGCTGGTTGCATTTAGCTACAGTTCACATAATACATTAGGGTTGTGCTTTTAAAAAAAATAAAAATACAATTGTGATCTTGATGTACACCAACACGCGATCTAATTTCTAAATAAACACATTTTTAATTTTACTGAATGAGCTACATCACCAACACATGGTGCCTGCCATTTTACACTGTCGTTGGCTTGGCATGACATAACCAACACTTCCCCGTTTGCTTCTTAAAATGACTAAAACAGAACAAAAAAAATCAAGACAATGGGGAGTATAAAATTAATAACACTAGTAATATATATATATATATAAAAACTTGTGTTTTCTTGAAAATTACAATACGTGGGTGTAGAAAAAATGGTCCCAGAGAATCGTGGTGCGATCTCTAATTCTAAGCAAGAAAATCGTGATTCACATTTTTTGCAGAACAGTGCAGTCCAAAAACACTGCACAACTAAATAAAAATCTGGTTATAACATTTTATTTGCTTATTTTCTCAGTGGTTATAACAGGTGTGCTATTTGGGGGTCAACCTCAATGATTTCTGTCTATCTCCATTTGTTGACTTCCTACTTTGGAACAGATTATTGTGCAAGCAGTTGCTCTGGAGGTCACTATTACATTTTCCTTTCAAGACGGTGGCACCAAAAGAGCTTGTTTTCAGGTTTTACCTTACCTTCCATCGAGATATCACCCCCCCCATATCTACACACCACAAAGAGCGTCTTGTTGATCCTTTTGGCTCACTGTGGAACAGAAAGAAAAGCTGTGTTTAGGCATAGCTGGCGGTAGATTTAGAAAATAATCCTCTGCACTAAGACGATGCAGGCTGCTAATGTTAAGCACCACTTTATGCTCCTAACACGATTTTAAGCAAGCTGCCTATGGAAAAGCTGGGCACAATGGTCTCCGTAGTTGTTGGGGGCTTACTGGGAGGAGATCTGCTAGCAAGAACAGAGCAGGGACACTCATATTAGTATTGTGCAAAAATACAATATTGGTTTATAAACAATAGGTTGGTTTCACCTTACATGGTTGAAGTGGCGTCAAATCATTGACGAGTGTATCTTCAAACTAACGAGACAACAGAGCTCGCGAGGCACATTAGTCTCGCATTGCCTAATACTGTATATTACCAATGGCAGCTAGCTAATTGCGTCTCAGTGTCATTCCATAACTAACCCGCTGGCTAGAAACTGCTAGCTACTAGCTGCCATGTCAAATAACCACCACAATATACGGCGACACTAATTTACATGTAAGGATATATTATGTGTCAATATCTGTCGTGCAAAAACAACACTCTAGTCATAATCAGGGCTGTCTGTCAATTAGCTTGCTAGCTTCAACAACAGGCGTGCAGACAAAGCAATGACTGCATTTAAAAGTTGTTTGACTTTTAATCTGTTTACTTACATTCGTTTGTGTGTTCAGTTAGTCGCTCATGAGTGCAAGTGGTGTGGGGGAAAAAAGCAAACCGAGACTTTAAAGCTTTGCTTTTATGATCCCGAAGCTGGGTCGACAAGAGACATTGGGCTGCGCGGGGTTATGACGTAGCCAAAAAGTGGCGGTTGACACGGTTACCCACAATGCTTTGTTTTGTAGTTTTTCTTGTCAAAAGGTTCTGTAAATTGTCATTTTCAACATAATGTAACACATTCTAGGATCATTCATTCATATTTTCACGATAAGCACGACATACCAAATTAAACATTTTTAAATGAATGAAATTAGAATTTTATTATCAATTCTAAATTATGAATCGTTAAACAAATAAGGCAAAACCTGAACTTTAAATTGCGAGGCACCACTTTTACCGCTAGAGGGTAATATTTCACCATCGCAGGACTAGGAGTAGGAATAGGAATACCCTGTATTTTTAGTCATTGATTTCATTATAAATGAAGTCAATTGACTAATATGTCTTATAAGCATATTTTATATAGTCATGCACGAGTGTCCGTCCTTATCTTTGGTTATTGAAATTAATGGCAGATTGCTGTTCTTCAATTTTAAAAAAATTCACGTCTTCCTGGTTGTTGTTTGTGTTGAAGTGACAGCACTTTGCCAGTAAATCAGCCACCAAAGAGACTAATTGACGTCACTCCCATGTTACTGCGCTGCAGTGACATTAAACATGCTGTTAAAAGCGTGGAATAGGAGAAAATGCGTGCATGTGATGAGCAGTAAGAGATGTGGCCTTCAGCTTTAATGGCGGCATGCTTCCTCTGCTCAGTCAAGAATTATGGATGCAATAAAATAAAAGCCTTCCAAGACTCTCACATTTGCGTTACTGATCCTGTGAGGACATTCGGTGATAGAATTCACCCAACATAACCCACCATTTTTTGTTTTACCCCAAATCAAATTGTGAACACACTGCAAATTTCCTGAAGCTGTAATAAAGCAGCAGAGCGGTCAGGGGGAGCACAGACCTCAGTGCCAAGGCCATTGAGTTATTATGCAAATCAGCATATATTTCCACAACTATTACCCATGTTAAAATATGCGTGGGTCCATCCTCATTATTTCAGCAAAGACATTAGGTGTAGCCCCTTTATAGCCTTGTAGTGCATGAATTAAGAGCAGCCCACTGTGAGGCCGTATTTTACACGGCAAGCACTTTTATTCACATTTTTTCACACAGAACGGATGAAAACCAAGTATGGTCTTACATTATGTGAACACAAATATGGGCATAGCCCGTCAATCCAGAGCCAATACAGAAGAATGCTATTAAATACATCAAAAAGAGGTAAAAGAAGAGGAGTTATAACACTCCTCAGTCAGAATATTATATTATATTATATTATTATATTATATTAATATTAAAATGTTCATTCATTCATTCATTTTCTGTACCGCTTATCCTCATTAGGGTCACGGGGATGCTGGAGCCTATCCCAGCTGGCTTTGGGCGAGAGGCGGGGTACACCCTGGACTGGTCGCCAGTCAATCGCAGGGCATATTAAAATGTTTTGTATTTTAAAGTCATTATTACCAGCATAGCTTAAGAAATCACCCAAATACAAATCTTGGCTGTGAAAATGAATACATTGGAATTATTTGTACTTTTTGGGACTGGCGGCGCATACAGCCTTTTTACAGAAAAATACAAAAGAGCATTAAATATGAATTATTACCGTTAATTTTTCAGTGGGATTTAAATTCTAAAATGTCACTTGGGGTGTAAATTACATTGATTTTTAACGCATTACTACACAAAATTAAAGCAGAGTTAAACCTCTTCCGAAAAATACTGTTCCTAAAAAATAATTTAGTGGAGTCTCCTTCCGTGTGTGTGTTCTCTCCTCCATTGAGAGATTTTACGGTCCGCCATTTGCCTGCATCCCTTGAAAGTGTCTGCACAGTTTGTGGCACTTGGTTCAAAGTCACTGCAGCTTGGATGGGGGGTGTTGTTTATTGGACTTGGCAGTCTGTGCGTAAAAAAATAAAAAATAAAGAAGACAACAGAACCCGTAAGTGGGCAGATGTCCACACACACACACACACACACACACACACACACACACACACACACACACACACACACGCACACACACGTCCAGAGTCGGCTGGCCGTGGACGCGCCTGGGCCTGCAGCGTGCAAGGTGAGGCTGCTAAATATAAATAAATGAAAAGATATATTGTAGCAGGAAACATTTCATTTTTCACTTCGTCCAGAACCACGCAAACGATTCCGTATGTTGCTATTTTATCATTCACACCTTTCATTGGTTTTCTATATATAACTACAAATGAAGACGCATCACGTAAATTATTACTACTGTTATTCCGTAATAGGTGTCATTAACGCAAGGGTTGTGTGTATGCATATTTACAGGCTACCGGAAGCACAAGAAAACATTTTAACCGGAAGATATTTTCGTTACCTAAAGGTTACAAATTGAATTTGAAATAAACATAAACGGCCATTTAAAGGCAGGATTCAGATGCTGGATATGGAATCTTTTATTTTGACGTGTCAAATATTCAACAACAACAACAAAACCCGACGCAGCAATCTTGACGTTCATCTTCTGTTTTTCCACATTTGTCTCAGCGGTTTACCAGTTTGGAGCAGATCCGCTTTTGCATCGATTCGGGCCCAGTAGCACTGCGGGGAACCTCGGAAGAATGTCCGCTTCCAGTCCAGATCCCAGGACGCGCTATACTAACATACTTTTTATTGCTATATTGTGCATTTTTTGCCTGCACGTCCATTCTCTTTCCAGGACATTATAGGCACACCTGCACAAAATGATGAGCCAAAATCAAAATACTGCAATTAAAATAATAACACTGGAGAATGTTAAGCTGTAAAAACTAGGGCAGCATATTGATTATAAAAAATGTTTATTGTTATGCTTGTACAACGTTTTAAATGCCTTATTAGAGGGTCAAAATATCCAAAACAGTATTTTTTGGAGAGTAACACACACGCACTGTGTGGAGTCCAAACCAAACAGTTTAATGGAGGTCATGCGTGTGTGTGTGTGTGTGTGTGTGTGTGTGTGTGTGTGGTGGGTTGTTAAACTTTAACAACACTGTCCTGCTCAGGTAATGGGCCGTTATACGTTTTAATGTTGTGTGATGACATCAAAAACAGGTGAAGAAGTGAAAAAGCTTTGACCCTGCACAGGGATGTCATGCGTGCCTGACCTACAGTCTCCAACGTCATTCGATCGGAACACCGTGCAGACCGAAAGCTCCATAAATGCGCATTTGGCTTCTCCTTTGGCTCCATGGGTAATTCATCCAAAAAGATGAAGTCAGCCACCAGCAGCCAACCAAACAAGCTGTTATACTGGCAATATGTTGGTTTTTGTCCATGAAAGGCTGCCTTTTGGAGTAGCCTTTTATTGTGGCCAATCTAAAGCACACCTGTGCTATAATTGTGCTGTCTTGATCTATCACTTGGGAGGTGGGGGAATTCTGAATGCTCACTAACACAGATTGACACTTGTGAACAACATTTAAGAGAGACAGGCCTTTTGCGTACAACAAAGTCTTACATCGGAGTTCCGCTTGTGAAAAAAGGGTCCAAAAAGTGCGGTGTTTATGATTTTGCTGAGTTTATTTACATGATAGTATCAGCAGAGCCTCAAAGTCAATCAGTCCAAGTTATTTAGAAGCTATTTTCTCCACAGGAAAGCATCTGTTCCAAGGTCAGGCCACCTTATCAAAGCTTTGTTACGTGTACGGTCTGTTTGATTAGCTGGCCTATACCATACAATCTTGGACCGCAGGGTTGAGCTTCTCCATGCAGCTAGCGTCAGCATCACGATGGAAAAAGTGCGAGACACCCGAGCATAGTGTCGCTTTTCCCTAATTAGCATCCGTGTGAGAATTGCGCACATTTCACAGCGTGGACACCACGAGAAATCGAAAAAAGAAAAAAAAAAAGACAACTGATGACCAGCTTTCCCGTAAGGATGGGTTCGTCAGTCAGCGAGTTGTCCTCATGATAGTTTGTTTTACTTTCAAACACAAGCAAGTCTTCCGAAGGCATGATGTGCAGAGAGGGGAGGGATGTGGGGGGGAAATCCCCATTGCACATAAAACGGTGTTCCTAATACACGCTATAAATCATAATGAGAAGACAAAGATGTAACGTTCCTGCCGTCAAATGACCACCTTGACTAAAGATGGTGATTTACTGCATCTGTGCCTATGGCTACTTTTTTATGAGTTAACATTTAATTAGCACATGCATGCAATGGTAGAGCTTCTTCTGCTTTTACCAACAACACAACTGCCACTTAGCTACATGATAATCAGACATTTCTATCAGGCTTATACCAGGGCAGAATTAAAACATGGACCCTAACCCTTCCTCCATTTTGTGCTGTAAGAATGCTAAAACAAAGCAAATTGATGTAACGCCGTATCTAAATATTGCAGTTACAGTGGAACCTTGGTTTCCCGACTGCCCCGGGTTTCACCGATTCAATTTCGATAAAGCATTGTGCCCAAGATTACTCTCCGCCCAGCACTGCCTGTTGATTCAGCCTTTTGGATCACTAACTACGGTATCCTGTGAGGTACATTCAGTTGGCAAGCGCAAATGAGACTCAAAAGTCTGTTTGCCGTTGTGACTTAGTGTTGTTATTTATACACTGCCTAGCTGTGTTCATATGTATGTATTATGACAAAAATGCCAGTTCGTTAGCATCGACTCCTACTCGGAAGCCCTTGTTCTCCATTTTTGTCGCCCCTCTGCGACATCAGCGCTTGACTCTGTAGCTCTTCGTTAACTAATACAGTGCCACAGGTTTTTGCCTTCTTATTTAGTACGGCTGAAAAACAATGCACCATGAAGCCAAAAAAGTTGCAAGTGCCAGAAGTTTGATTAAGAAGGTGAGAAACTTCAACTCAGAATATGAAGGAGCTCTGGTCCTCACCAACAAGAGTCTTCCATCAATGTAAAAGTTACCTTAAATGTTCATCTATCCCTTTCATTCATTATATGCAACTGACATTGTTGTTTTGCATGCAAAACTATAATTGATCTATTGTTACGTGTTTTGTACTAACATTTGGGTAAACTAGCCTATATAACCAATATGTGTAGTTGATCCGGCATGCGAATTAACCTGACCCAGCATTTGGGTAGACTATATAAACAATGCAGTGTGGTAATTAACTTGACTCAGCATTTAAGCAGAATATTTTAACTCGCCTGCTGGGTTAAAACGGACCAATTCAGCATGCTGGGTTAAAACAACTAACGCTGGGGGTAACCCACCGGCTGGGTTACAGTTGGGTTATTTTTAACCCATTAGTTTTTTTAGCATGTGTGTGTTTGTGTGTGGAGTTGATTAATTTGATTTGCATTGCTTTCTATGAGAAAATGCGTTTCAGTTTTCATAGGATTTGATTTTGGTCAGACTTTTCGGAACGGATTAATCACGAAAGCCGAGATAAGCTCACTAATGGTCATTTTCAAGGGCGTCACAAGATTGTGACACGAAGAAAACATGGCAAGGTTTGTTGTCCAGGAAAAAAGGCCTGGGATGATAAGTAAATGACTTAATCACACATGAAATAAAAAATAAATAACTCAACATTTTTCCAGCCCCTGTATATAGTTATATGCATGTATCGGTGGGTAGAGGCGAATGCCCTAGCATAAACAGTGCAGAAGAGTGTAGCCTTGTGCAAAAGACGCAAAAGACCTAAGCTCCGTGAGCACCAGAAGCATTTCGCAACAGTTGTTACAAGCTGTGTTAGAAGAGGATTCTCAGGGCGATCACAACCGGAATGTTCAGGCTGTGATCGATAAATGTCCTGAGAATACAAGGACCTGGATAATTGAGAACATTCACAGGCCTAGGGAAAGAGGAAGAATATTGACAGGATGCATGATGGATCACATTCAATACTTTCCAGAGTCCAGCTTCTGTGAATGTTGTCCAAAATGCAAACTGCGTGCAAAAGAATCAATGACAATTAGGCCATAACACATACCAGGCCTTGATATAAGTCATTCCCATAGCATTGCGTCAACAGTGAGCAGACACTTGGCTTTAACGAAAGAAAACTCCCTTCCGACCATAAAAGACTTGAGCAGAACCAGGATGAGCAGGAGCCTTATTCCAGATTTATTGAGATGCAAAAAAGGGCTTTTTGAATCGAGGCTCCTGTTAGACTCATCTTGTCGTCATATCCAGAGAGATCTGCTTTGGACATCATGGAGATTTAGGAAGTCTTCTTCGTATCAGATCAGACATTCCCATTAAGAGATGACACAAAGGACCTAAAACTGGACCATCAGCGACATCACCATCATTAATTCTGCCCTACATGCAGGCATGAAGTACAGATCCTTAGATATTTGAAATGTCAACCAATTCTCACTTGAAATGCCTTCTATATCTAAACCGCGTATCGTCCATTCGGTCCAGATTGTGTGCCACTCGCTGTGAGTTTTATGGCGCACTAAAAGGATGGAATGTTTTCTCTTTGGCATAAAGTTTAAAAAAATGGAATAGAGTTGAGACGGGGGCTGTCCAAGCCTGGATTGTCACGGTCCTACAACTACAAAAACACCACAGTGCATTTATTTAATTGTACCCTGTAGACACAATGTGGGCAGGCTCAAGGTCAAAGTCTTGTATGGTTTTTCCAACCTTGAGAACCACTTGTTCCATGTGTAGGTGGACCTGCATCCTATAGAAGTTTATTTTAACATTTTTATGACTTATTCAGGGAGTGTGGAAAGAACAAGTAGGTGAGACTTTGTAGAACTTGAAATAGTCTATTTCATTATGTATTTACCAAACTATAATAATCCCCCACCGTCTGATTCCTGCCCCATGTCCCCATTTCTAAAGGAGAACGGTCCACCTCAGTGGGACCACAGTGCGGGACTGTGCGGATACCGGGAGCTGCGCTACCCCGAGCATCCACCCCCGGAGAGGTGGACTTTATACCAAACGGGGCGTCCCGTCAACCCTCATCCGCCTCCTTGCATCCACTTGCCGGGAGATTTGTACCGCCAGCGTGGCCCCTTCCCGGAGACCACCACAGCTGATGCCAGTCTGGGCTGTTTTGTGTGCAGAAGAACCGGCCTCAATAGTCCGGAACCGGGTTTGCATCCGCACGCGGGCGACCCGCAGCTACCGGAGAGATTCACGACGCTCGGCCCGGACTCGCGTCACCTCCCCTGGGCCGGAGGCAAGGAACCGCCGCAACAAAGCGCGGAGGTGTCACCCGGGAGACAGCGAGGGAAAGTGTTCAGTCTAACCGAGTGGACGAGGGGGGCCGGCGGGGAAAGCAGCGAGGTCAGGCCGGGGTGCCAGTCTAAGGCCGGGAATGAGGACGAGGCGGAGGCGAATTCCCGCAGGAGGACCACGGGAGGGTTCGGCCACATCCCGAGTGAGTGCAAGGAATAAATGATTCATTCATTGCTGAGACACAACCAAAAACGCGTGGTTCCTTAAAGAGATGGCCTCATAAATGACAAAAAAGGTGTGGTCCTTTGGAGTCACTTTTTATGTCCATCATATTTGTACAAGAAATAAAATATGCGCAGAAATAACTCGAATTGGGGGCTCTGTGGGGGTTACCGTGGCAATTAATAAATCCACTAATAAGGTCCAGACTGTACAGAGTGGGTGTATAGGGAAAATACTTTTATACAGCTAAAATAGATGGGAAAAAGTTATTTATTGAATGAATTACATTTAGTACATTTATCAAAATTAATAGCAACTTAAGTAAAATAAACTAGAAACCTAAAAACAAAATCTGACTAATAAAAAAATGTGTAGTGACCTACAATATTAATGAATATTAAAGACATTCACCAAGTGTAATCCCGTTTCCGCGTCATGAGGTTGCAGCCTCTTAGCTATTGTTGCTATTGGTTGTTCAGTGGAGAGTCAACTGTTTTGTGCCAACTACCGTGAATCACATCGCCACCAAACAATTAACAAAAAACAAGGCTGCAAGGTTTGTGTGTTGGTATAGGCCATAATGCAACAATGTCGACTGTATTTCTCCTTAAAAGCCCATATTTTAGTGTCATTTTCCGCTGTAGGGTCATTTGAATGTCACCTAAAAGGACTAAATGTAGTGTATTTATCCAAATATTGTCATGTTGTGTTAATGCTGCAGGGAGAAGCAAGAAGCGCTGTCCTTACTCCAAGCAGCAGATCGGAGAGCTGGAGAAGGAGTTCCTCCTCAACATCTACATCAACAAGCAGAGACGCTTGCAGCTGTCACATCTCCTGCACCTCACTGACCGGTGTGTGTGTGTTGTGTGTGTGCGTATACCAAGGCAACATGTGTGATGTAGCCTAAACACTTACACAAGGAACTCCTGCCTCTTAACACCACACCTCAGGTTTCTGTACAGGCTGCTGAGAAGGACATTTTATAAGTTATGTGCAAGCAAACAGGCTGCCAAGGCCACAATGAGACAAAACATGCAGATTATTGCAGGTGGAATTGCTTCTCTCCATATGCAAAAGCTTTCCTTATATTGGCACATAAATATGAGGCTTATGCGAATGGCATTTTGCTGTTTGCATTGTGCGCAACAGCACAATGTCTTGAGATGTTTATTATGTGACACCATATCTAAATCTTTGACCACTGACATTTGTTTGGCATGTGAGGACACTGACGTTAAATTTCCACATTAAATCCGCCATCTTACTTTCATTCAGATTGATGGTTTGGTTTGTTTGCGGCCCACAACTAAATGAGTGTGTGTTGTGTTGCTGTGCAGGCAGGTGAAGATCTGGTTCCAGAACAGAAGGATGAAGGCAAAGAAGCTGGAGAGAAAACGAGTGCAGTACTACACTGGACTTGAACCGCATGCTGTCTTGGAAAAATGATGAGCGAGACTTTTATATGCAAAAGATGGTAGTAATTACAGTATGTGCCTAGAGTCAAACCGCTAGAGTCGGATGCTGAGGCCATACAATTCAGTCATGCAAAGCATCATGTGAAACGCTGAACATTTTGCTTTATCTTTGGCTTTTTGTGAACCCTTTGTACAGCAGTAATGTCCAAATTCTCCAAAGACAGAAATGATCCAAAACGAAACACACATTTGGTTTAAATACATTTAATACAATAATTTAATAGAGAATTGATCCACTATTTACAATGTGTATTTTTGTAAACATCTTTAAAAAAATAGTATGGCATTGCTTTTGGCCAGGGAGGATGCAAAACTCTATTTTGTCACTTTGAGGTACACTTTTTGATCAGTTGTTCAGTAAAGTTGAGTATACCTTTTAACAGAACCTGCATTAATGCAGAGCAAGGGTGTCCGAAATATATTCTAGCTGGGATCACATACAAAATCCGATTTAGGTGAATATATGCTAAGCTATCTGAATTCATTTTTACAATATGTCAAGGGTCACAAAAAAAAACAGCCAAAAAGGCCCCCCTAACCGTACTTTTGGGCACCCCTGGATAAAATGCTTTTCTACTTTACAAAAAAGCAATAAGGACAGACGGCAACGCTCAAAGCAACTCTGGCAAATGAGGACTGTCTTTTAAGAAATTTAAAAAATGTTGTCGTGCATTGCAATATTAATGGTTTTGCTTTATGAAGGAAGTGCAAGGAGTGCTCAAATACAAATTCAAAAAGACAAACAGAACATACAAAATATTCCAATGGGATGCATTGCTTTTCACAACATAGCTTACATTTCTAAGATGTTGACTGTGTTGGGTGTCTCAAAACTCCCTGCAAAATGTGTGCTTGTTTTTGTTTGCTATTCTCTTTCACATGCATGACTCAAAAGTCTGACTTTTAAAGGACATGCATTTGCATAAGATGTTATAAATATAATACTTTTACCGATTGAAGAAGTTAACAACGCAAATAGCACGAGACTGTAGTAGTAGTGCAAACGCCAAAGTACCATTTCCCTATGTGTGTATTGTATATTTTGTCATAAACTAAATGCTTGAACGTGATGTCATAAGAAAATGTAATTATTGCTGAATGTTAAACTACAACTAAGATGTATTTTTTAAGGAATTTCTGGAGCCAACAGCAAAACAAAATCTCTTCATTGTGTGTGTGTGTGCGTGTGTGTGTGCGTGCGTTCCTCAGCAGCAGCAGACGAGTCCAAGTCTGAAACTTGAACCGCACACCCACAATTTCCTCCACCTAACCACTTTTATTGGAGCAATACACCCTCACATTCAGTGTGAGTGTGTTTGATGTGAAGACACACACACACACACACACACACACGTAAAAGAGAAGATCGTGTTTCAAATGAGCGGCAATAAAGTGCAGGGGAAGCCTGTTCATCTGTGTGGGCCAACACTGATACACTTTATTGTGCATTACCGGCCCATTGTCATTGAATCACCCTTAAACTATTTTTTTTAAATCTGCGGTATTAGTCATCTGAAGTGGACGTGATAAGGTTTCTATTTGAGATAAGAGCTATATTTGCATACAGCAATATTGTGATACCAGCATATGTGATTAAAACACGTCTCTTCGGTCACATTGGAGTCTATGGCTTATTTATTTGAGTCATAGATGATTCAAGTAGGTCATCAAGGACAGTAGTGAGACCAGTCCAGATGTATGGTGGAGACGGCAGCTCTGACCAACACACACGTGCCTGCCTCTTGTCTGGTGGAGGTGGCAGAGCTAAGGAGTCTTAGGTCTTTGTTGAGAGTGAAGAGGAAGGACAGGATTAGGAAAGAGCAGATGACAGGAAGAGCCCGAGTTAGACGTGTGCATGGGAGACAAGGTCAGGGAGGCCAGATTGAGAATGCTTGGCCATGTGAGGAGTGAGAGGTTGTGATTATATTGGTAGAAGAATGCTGAAGATGGGGCTGTCATGGAGGAGAAGAAGGGGAAGACCAAAGAGGAGGTGGTTAAAAAAGGATGAGCAGGTGGTAGTGCCAAAATTAATTAATTCATTCATTTTTTTTCTATACCGCTTATCCTCGTTAGGGTAATTATATTATTTTATTAATTATTTTGTCTTTGCTTTTCCCCTTTTGTCATTGCATTACTGTTTTGTCTTTGTTTTTTTTTTTCCATTGTGGCTTTTATTTTCCTGTTTTGTCTTTTCCATCACACCCTTTAATGTTGGCGGGTCCTTCTACCAGGGTGACACGTCCAAACCTGATAACATGATTCCTGCTTGCAGTCACTATGTAGTAGCTACGTTTAAATGTAGCTCTCAGCGAGGGTGACCGGAAGCACATCACGGACAGGAAGTAAAGTCACTATCATGCAACCATGCACATACTTTACCCACACGTCTTATACACTATGGAGTCCACACTGAAGCTGCTGAGAGAAGCGGCTATCGGGCTGGATGGGACTAGTCACCCTGGCAGAAGGACCCGCCCACAGCCTAGTCCTTGTATTATCATTGCTTTCTCCAGCTAGTGGGAGCCTTCTGGTAAATGCAATTGGGAAAAGCAAATGAAAAAGACAAAACAGGAAACAAACGCCAAAATGAAAAACAAAAACAAAGACAAAATGGAATTACAACATGACCACATTTATATATTTTTGTATTATTGATTCTCTTTATATTTCCACATGTATTTCATTGTAATTTTGGCGCTCCTGTGATTCCATAGCTGACAAAGGAAGATGCAGAAGGGCAGGGCATAATTGAAATGTGATGCAAATGTGGCGACCCCTAATGAGACAAGCCGAAAGTCCAAGATTTTGACAATATGTCAGTCACACCTGCGTTGTGTGAAGCTATTTTTTATGCTTACATGTGCAACGTGGTGACAGGAAAGGACCAATATAAGGACACCGTATTTTTGTCACACTATTGAGCGCTAATATCAATCCATCATTGGAATTATACTTCTATAGATCAGCATTTGGTGCAATATGGATAAGGGAAAAATGTAAGTAGTAATTATCGGTTACAGGGTCAAACTATCCCCATCATACAGCCTTTATTGAGTGTCCAGGCAATGTTTTCAGTCACATTTTAATAAACATGTGCTCCTCGATTTACGCTGTTCTGAGTTATGTCGTTTCATGGCTCACGCACGCGCTCAACGCTGGACCGTTGCAACCATCATTATGGGTAAAGATCGGATTGAATCGTCTACCCGGACCTTGGAAACACGGTGAGGTGGTCGCTCAACAATCTCTTTATTGCGAAAACCAAACAGGCTTTTCACGGCAGAACCACGTCAAAACATCAGCAGTAAACTCAAGTGTCCTCTCTGCACGTAACCACACACACATGACACGCCACGGTCGGAAGCACAAAACTAGCACAACACATTACTGTCAGGTTGCTGATCATGTGAAAGCGACAGTATACCAAGCAGCGTAATGGTCTTATTATTGATATAGGGTTAATGGGTTTCATTTCATCCGGGTAGTATAGCGTTTTATTACGGATTTATGTTCTGTAAAAGGGGGAGTGACTTAAGACTTAATTGAAGCGTAAGATCCGACCAAACTTCGCCTTTATCACAGAGGAACTGAACTCGTGCATAACAACAATATTAATAATATTTAAAATGTACTGCTACCAATGGTAATGTAAGGGCCTTAGGAAATGATAGGTAATCAACTCAAATCTTGGAGCGTCTTCCTGTTTGAATTTAAAGTGGAAAAGAAGACTTCCTGTGAGGTGATGGAGCAGCTGGAGGTTTCTCTGTGACAGCGCCCTCTGGAAGCAGCGCAGTGGCTGCAAGCTCCCCTAAGTGCAACGAGCCAAATGACATTTTAGGAGCTGATTAACGTGTTCCTCTCTTTAATCCCAGACCTGCTGCCGGGGTTTATTCTGGCCAGATAAAGCAGTGAGGACATTTAGGAGGTGAATTATGGCCGCTCTGAAGTGTTGGCTGCATGCAAGCTGCTAAATGTGTTAGTTTTTGTTTTAAAGTCTGCTGCCAGAAAGCGTGTGGTTATATCTAACAGTTCTAAGTCTGCACAGCACACGTGCGTATTCCACGAGATTTTGGGCCTCACTGATGCCTTTTCCTCCGGTCAATAGGTGGCGCTGTTGCAGCTGTGTGTGACAAAGTTTAATTTATTTTTGTTGTAAATTCTCATTATTTTCTTTCAACATTTCTAAACTCCCATATTGATTTTTAAAAGACAAACTAACAGATTAGGCAACTATTTACTTACTGTGGTAACACAAGTAACCACATTTTACATTTAAAATAAGAATCAAGAAAGCATAGAAAACGACTTCTTTTCCTTTCGGCTTATCCCTGCTAATCCCATCAGGGGTCGCCACAGCGAATCAATTTGTTCTGTATGATTCGGCAAACGTTTTACGTCGGATGCCCTTCCTGACACAAGCCTCTATATGAGGGGCATAATACAATGACAACATAATAATAATCATAATAACACTACTACTTCACTACGTCACTTCCAGTCGGCACGCCCAGAAGGCATTTAGAGCAACACACACTAGCACAAGTCCTACGTAAGTCTTAAATGTACTCTGTGTAACAGTGACTGTAGGGGTGTTATTTCATTTCTAGAGGGCTCTAATATTAGTAATAAACGGATTTACAACTGTCAGTCAAAAACACATACTTGTGGCTATTTACCTGTGCATAAAAATACTATTTCATAAAAGACAGAGTTTGGTCATAATTGAGTTGGAAACATTTTATAGGTCACAAAAATTCCTTCTGGTGAAGGAATGTGAAAAAATATAAAGGCTAAAGCCAAAGCTATATGAAACCTACAATCATTAGAGTAAAACTAATTAGCCGTCCATTGTGATTGCCTTGTTGGATTTAAACTAACATTCTATTGGATAAGGAGATCAAACATTTTCATGGAATAGCAGGAAAACATAAAACAATGGAGAATTATTTTGGTCATTTTCCACTTGCTGCAGATTTTTGTATGCAAAAATGAAAACGAATGATTACTCTAGATGCAATGTACTGTAACTGATAGTAGTGCTGGCCATTCACCTTTTCTTAATGAAAAGGCGAAATGGAAGTGTATGAATTGTCGCACACACACACGCACACACACATACTTGTTAGTGAGCTTGTAAATGTCTCTGCTATTTCATTCAGCCAGTAAAACAGTTTTTTTGTGCAACATCTTGCACGTCCATCTGGCATATGAGGCCTCCTACCACATTTGTGAGCACAAAACAATGATTTGATTTATTTGCTCGGCCGGGTAAATACAGTGCAACCATGTGATCCTCAGCATAACCAATAGGCAGCCGAGGAGAAGGTTCGAGCAGGAAAAAAATTACTACCATTTTAGGGGAGGATGGAAGCCACTATACTGACCCATCTAAGGTTTTACAGTCGCCTTTAAGTGTCTTTTTTTATTGAAATAATAAAATAAACATGTCGCTAACAAATTATTATTCCATGATGGGGCTGCAGACTGAGGAGGCGTACGGTGCACATTTCCTCACCGCAGGCTTGCAGGCGTCGACGGTCGGCTGCGCAAAGCCATCCCGCGCCGCGGAGGAGGAGGAGGGGACCCCCGGCTCACACATTCCGGATTTTTCCCATTTTCCCAACAAGCAAACGAGCTTAAACGGCTTTAGTCCTTGGACGAACACAGCTTCCGCACCCTCGCCCTCTTCCCCGCCACTGCAAGCCGCCCCAGGCGCCTCCATCCCGGGGCTTTTCCATCCACATCACCTCCTCAGCCACCACCAGCAGCACCTCCAGCCCCAGCAGCCCTACTACGCCCCGCAGCCGCACGTCGATCACCTCGCCCCGGCCTCGGAGAGCAGGTTCGTCCGCTGCTGGGAAGGCCCTGCTTCCACCCCGGAGGGCACCTTCCCCGGATGCGTACCGGCTGCTCAGGGCTGTCCTTCCAACCCGAGCCCGAGGTTCGAGGCGGTAAAGCCGGAGAGCTCGCCGCCTTCGCACGGCAGCCCCGGAGAGGACTCCAGCTTCGCCAGCCCGAGCGAGGTGGTCCTCGAGCGGCTGGGGACCGCCGAGGAACTGCGGAGGAAGCCGGAGCCTAAAAAGGAGGATGAAGATGAGAGGAGGAAATCTCAACCGGCAGATCCAGGTAAAAGTTGCACGTCCGGAACCATGCAAGTATTTTCATGCAAGAAGCAAGCCCGAGTGCATGTGTGTGTGTGTGTGTGTGTGTGTGTGAGAGCAAGAATGTGACCATATGCAAGTAAGCGTGTGAGACTTTTATTGGCCTATAAATGTCCTCTAGGCCTAAACGACAAAGTATAAAACTTTATTGTCCATTAAAATAATTAGAGGGACTTTGCTGTTATTTAGCCATTTGCAACTTTAGCGCCAGCACAGGTATGTTTACTCTGCACATTAAAAACATTTTAACACACACACACACCACACACACACACACACACACACACACACACTATTGGGTATACACCTGCACGGCCCAGCATGCACAAGTCTTCCTTTACAAACATAATAATGCTCTTTAATTTGGATTGACACTGTCAAAGAGGTATTCAGTTACCAAGGGGGTTGTAGTTTGCATACTGCACCATACTGAGATCTGTTTTTAATATTTTGGTTGATGCATTGCAGTTGGACAACCATAACACTACAAATATTGTTACATTAATACCAAGTCAAAAGTGACCATTACTACCTTTGTATAGAAAAGGGGGCTGGGGGATAAATGAAGTGTTCTGTGAGTTTTATTATGGTCTTTGAATATTTCACTGCAATCCCTTGCCTTTAATAGTTTAAAAGTAAACAATTGAACAGGTGCCAGAATATGTAATAGAAAAACAGTGCAGGCCTTAAACTAGTGGTATAGGCTGAATATACAGAACATAAAACATACATCAAATAAAAACTCTAAATTGTTACGCATAAGTCATTCTGCTATTAGGAGTATAAGAAGTGAGATGTCAGATGTGCATGTTTAAGCGACCTTACAAAAAGAATGAAATGTCAAGCTCCTCAGTGCTGGATTAAAATAAAAAGTGTGGGGCGGGGATGCTTTAAAAATAGCAAGCACTTCTGCTAGCTGGTGTGAAACAAGAGCCACATACTTGTTGCTCTCTTCTCGCTGGAGGTCCACATGCAGTATTTTTACACCAGCTTTTCCAAGAGGCCAATAAAACATTGCTAGTGAGCGCTTTGGATATTTCTCCCCAAGTGCACTTTTTTAACAATGAGGCCAAGCAATGCCAGAATGCTGCAGATTTACTATAGCAGCTATAACGCTGCGTCCTAAGAAAACCTGACAAGATGTTTTGGACTGGGAAGCGAAGGAAGGCTAAAAAAAAAAAAAGTTTTGAGCAACATAAAAGAATTAGATTGAACACGGATAGTGTTTCTGTATCTCCAATGAGTCAGAAGTCAAGGCATCATCCCGGGAATGTTTTCCTGTGGCAGGATCGTACAGAGGGAATGTAAATATTTTGCTGAGTGTCTCCAAGTGACCGTGGTCCCTTTCATGCTGCAGAGAACCCCTCAGCCAGCTGGATCCACGCCAAATCCACCCGCAAGAAGAGATGTCCCTACACCAAGCACCAGACCCTGGAGCTGGAGAAGGAGTTCCTCTACAACATGTACCTGACGCGGGACCGCCGCCTGGAGGTGGCCAGACTCTTGAACCTGACCGAGCGACAGGTCAAAATCTGGTTCCAAAACAGACGCATGAAGATGAAGAAGCTGATGATCCGGGAGAGGAGGAGCATCAGTGAATAGTGGACTTCCATGAAGGCATGGGGTTGGGTACTGCTAGAGGCACCTTTACGAGGTAAAGGGAGATAAGCTGCTGTGGTCTCTCTGGTGGAGATCTTTTTGGGGGAATTTTGGGAACTTTTCGTCAAAACCTCCCTTTGAGAGCTGCAGAGAGGTTAGTTGCCTTTTAAGTACGAGCAACAATAAAATAAAACAAGGACACACTAGCTGTTTTACTGTGTGTGCCAAACATCCACACTACTCTAGTCCACCAGGATGCAAACCACATTGTCTGCCTCGTCATCACGCTAGAGGATGATGTCCCTCATCAGCATGCTCTCAAGAGAATTTAGTAGGATTTTGTACAACAAATGCACTGAAAGTTAATAGCAGACTGACATGTTTTGAGGAGTTACTTTAAAGAACTTTGTCGCCCGATGTGCCGCATGTCAAACTCGTGCCCCATTTTGACATTTCGCCCCCCCCCTCCCAAAAAAAAAACTTTCTGGGCACAAAATATAGCAATTTTCGCAAACTGTCTACTTTTTTGGGGGAATGTATATTTTCTTTTGGTGAATTGGCATGTGTGTGGAAATGACGCTAATCTTGATGAAAAGTAGTGTATCAACACAGTACCTTTGGTATGATTTCCTACTAAATTCTCAGGAGACAAGCTGCCATTGCTAGCTTGTTTCACCAGAATTTATGCATTAGGTAGTACTGTATTGTAAAAAGTAGAAGTTGAAAAAAAATGTTTGTTTTTTTATTTGGGGCAAGCTATGCCCAAGGTGTTCTGAAACTATGGCAAAATTAAGTACAATGGCATGTCGGCCATGTTTGTGGAATGTATTGTGGAAGTACAGTCACCGCAGAGAAAACTGTCCATCTTGGAACACAAGTTAGTGTTTCTGTTTTATTTCCTATACTTAATGTTCTCGCCAGAAATCATGATGTAAAATTGTTCCTTACCAATAGTAGAAACTCTGTTAGAAAGTGTTAGGTTAGCAAATAAGATGCCTAAAGCGTCGGCCATATTTGTGGAATGTATCTTGGCAGTTGCCATTTTTGTGGAGTGGGGTTCCTGGAAAACGACATTTATGAACATGTCGTGGTCAAACCCTTTGTAGAATTTCCTACTGAATTCAGCCTGTTCTCAACCAAATTCTGAACGTAACATATTGCATCGTAATGAGTAGACAACTTACTTGAAGTGTCATGTTAGATGTTAGGAAATAATGTGCCCTGTTACGTGCGAGTAAGTCTAAATGTTTTTTTTTTTGTGTGTCAAAATGTTCCCTTAGTACTGAACTTTTTGTACAATCTCCTTCTAAATCCTGATGGGGACACGCCACCCCTCAGACTCTGATGTCATGACCCGTCTGTCACGTACAGCTGTGGATTTATTTAAAAACTGCACAGGAAAAGCAACCAAAACATGCCCAATGTTAGAACTGTATGCTTAGCTGCTGGTTTGACAGGTAAGAATTGAGTGACTAGTGTTGATTTTTATTTAAATCTGAGTAGGGTGTAAATATTGACCATCCCGAATGAAAGGGGTTGTCCTTGGCGTGTGTGATATGTGGTATCGAGACAAAAGGGCACATTCACATGCTCACTAATAACGTGATTCAGCAGCCGTTGCCTTACATTTGACATTCAGCATGGTTTGGCGTCTGTGTTCACCGTAACAAATAGTGTGTACAAGAAGTCAAGCACATGGGTTATATCATAAGTGACATTGTTGTTTTCATCTGAAAGTCAAGGGACATGGCGTGCGCGCGGCAGAGACGGGTCCAATGTATGCAACATTGAGCATGGGACTCCAACCAGCGGCTAACAATAATGGTTGGTGTGTATGCTTCACATTGTTTGTTTTCATGTTCTTTGACGCCTCCGGTGGACTTCCTGTACATGTATGGCTACCACGAGCTCAAAAGGTACGATTGACTTCAATGCACGGAGGCAGCCATGATGGAAAATACCTCATAGTGTCGGCATGTTGCATAAAGCCAGTGAAAGAGTGGTTGGTGGTTATATAACACAAAGGTTCAGCTTATGACATAAGCTGGTTTGTCTCATTGTATCCGTCCGTAATCCTTTTGTTTTAAAGTTATGGAAGGGGAAGCCTTCGAATAGATGTAAATGTATAGATTCTTATATTCAGACAAGTTTCCATAGACCTTAAAGTCTAAAGTTTTTACCTTGCCCAGTCACAAACAGCTCTGCTCTGGGGTGATTCAGTTGGTCTGGAATAGTGATTATCCATCCATCCATTTTTTATGCCACTTGTCTTCATAAGGGTCGCGGGCCGTTTGTGATTAGACAAGGTAAAAAGTCCATCTAACATCCGTTACCCAAATAAACTTGTCTGAATATAGGCGAGTAAACATAGGCTCAAGGAGAGGGCAATATTTGAGCTTTGAACGGCTGCTTTAACGGGCCAGCTATTGAGGGTGTTTTGTTGTTATTATTTATTCTAAAACACAACCGCCATCTTTACCAAAATCCAAAACACACTTTTGTGACCCGAAACCAAACCAATGTTGACAAGCAAGATGATTGTTCTTAACAGCGTTTGTGGTTTCGCAGTTTAGTAGTTTAGGAAGGAGGCGGGGGGTCTATCGGTCATGTCCCGGTCTTGACAAAATTATTCCTTTGACAAATGAAAGACTGTTGTAATAATCATCATTAAATGTCTCATTTTATAAGATGCATGTATAATCTGTGTTGTTGTTGTCATTGACTGTATATTTGTTGTTACTCCATGCGCGCACACACACAGGTTGCTGGGTGTCAGCTCACACAATGCTGACGACAACTTTTCCTCTGCTGCAGACAAAATATGAATGTCGCCGCTTATTTTTGGGTTTATTTGGTTACGCAACTCAAAACAATGGACTATGTGAGCCTCCAGTGGAATGTATGTGACACAGCTGGAGTCCAGATGTCATTCATTTTGCTTTTATCGGCTGTTTTTGACTTTTTGTTTTTTGTCCCACCCCGCTCCCCAATTAAATAAAAGCTGCATTACAACTTCATTGTTCAATAAGCATTTGCAAATACTATTAAAATCTGTATTTCCTCAAGTGGTAGTCCCATGCTGCGTTCTTTTAGTCAAATGCAGAGTTTACCAGGCATTTCTTTAAGAGAAGGCCTTTACTTTTACTCATGTAAGGTCAGGGCCCAAAGCTCGTGGGCGATGGCAGACTGTTAATTAAACTGGCTAACATTTGCAGTTTCTAACCACATACCAGACCTTACCAACTTTTTAGACTTTATAATCAACCGTCTAGAGCCTTTTAACCACAATCACAGTTATAAACAACAGGGTGTACATCAAAATAAATCAAACACAGGAAGAACATAAACAGGAGCCTATAAAAACAATAAGTCAAAGTAAAAATTAAAATCCTGACCTTTTATTATTGGTGGGAAATAACAATACAGTACATACATAGTCACAATTTAGCCTTTGTCACCCCACACGTTCATTCACCTTTGAAGTTAGACATACATGATAGTAAAGCGTAAAATGTAAGTCTACACAGAACGGCATGAGGCCATAATGTGATGTCAGTCAAGATGGCAGCGCCCTGGCAACCAAGCTAAAGTCTACATACTGTAGACTGTGACTCCGATTCCCTTTGTTCCTCAATCATCTTTCATTGCCATTTAATAGTGGTGAGTATCTATAAATGTTCCCATTTGAAATGTTCTTAAGCGTTTGAGGAGTCAACCTGGATTGGGTCAAGAGTGAACAATGGGAATTGTGGGTTCCGGAGCTAAGTCTAATCTAATAATTCCAACAGCCCTTTTATTGGAACTAAGAGACACATTCTAATGGGCGTCTGAATTTTCTTGCAGTTTTTTGCCCTCAAAAGGGTTGGTCTCAAAACGTAATCGCCGCAAATGGCGGTATCCTACTATACATAGCAGTTGAAGACGAGAACTACTTTTTCTTGACATGGTTTGACCGCTTCATCTGCCTGGGGAGCACAGCCGAAGGAGACAGCGGCAGGACTGTGGCCAAGTCACCACGACGGACATTTGCATGGCTGATTTTTTAATTAGCTCATGGTCTCCCAAATGCAGTTCCTGCTTCCTAAAATATACTGCAACTTTGATTTACCAGAACATTTATTTGTAGGCAGTGTTACGAGACACCTAACTCATGGAACCAAACAATGCACAAGATTGGGTCCATAAGAAGGAGACGGGAACACTAATTAGAACAAATTTAATTTACTGGTTTGTTTGTCTTGATGAGCTCACTTTGCTTTTCAACAAAGTTAGTACAGCGGTACCTCGATTAACGTCTGCACCGGTTAGCGGGTTCATCCAAAATGTTTGCTAAAATTTTTCCTCCACTTGCATTCGCATTGACTTCTGTTAAATGGTTAGTTGTCCATTCGCCATTTGTAATTATTTTTGCATCATTTTCTGCATGCAAAACTATAGTGACTGTCTATGTAATGTGTTCTGTGTTAACATTTTTGGATGTCTGGAACGGATTAATTGGATTTACCTGTCCTTTTTTTTTCCATGGGAAAATTTGCTTTGGTTAGAGTCCGTTTTTAATGACATTAACCAAGGCACCATTGTATTTTATACTGGCATTTAGCCACTGAATAAAAATTGACCTTTTGGATCTTCCTTGAACTCTGAATTAAGTGATGCCGCCATTGTACAGTGGAGAGGAGGTACAGGGCTACAAGCTGGAACTATTTATGCTGTACTTTCCATTTACTGGAAATAATGACTCACTCTGTTCAAACTCTTACTGTTCCATACAGCCCACGCATTGCCTTTTACTCAGTGATGTTTTAATTGTTTACATAATTGTACATTTATACAATGTCCTGCTGCTAAGAAAACCGACGCAGTAACCAACGCTAACCAAATAATATCAAACCTACACATACCGCTTGGCGAAAACCCTCCTTAGCATGTATTTGTTCAAGCCGAACCGCTGACAAAGTAAAATGCTATTGACCGCTGCATCCGAAAATTAGGCTATACCAAAAGAAGACAAACTAATGCTAAAAGACACTCTTATCGTACGGGTCATCAGCCATATTTTTTCCTTACTTCCCAACAGGAACCATTTGAGGTGCGACCTTGTGAGCTCCCAGTGGGATTTATCATTTACAGTCTGCAGCACTGTAAATATATATTTACGTATACTGTACATGTACACACACACGTATATATTTATATACAGTATGTACACACACTCTATATATACTGTAGATACATACACACACACAGTATATATAGATACATATTTTTTCACACCACTGTATGTACACACACTATATATATACTGTAGATACATACACGCACACACAGTATATATATATATATATATACATACACACGCACTCATATATGTGTATATTTACAAATATAAACACACAAACACACACAGTGTAACAACTTCACTACAGTTAAATTAGTACAAAGCTCCACTGCATCAGAAGCACTCCAAAGTCTATTTATAGTGTTTATGTTGACGTGTATACATAAAAGTGTATGTATGAGGGCCTAAGATACACTTTCTTCCTGCAGGCTCGTTTTGTCAAAATATGTGCAGCCATCTCCTCGCACCTCCCATTTATGGCCGCCATATAAGTGCGGGGCGCGCATCCTCCTGCAGGGTCATAAAGCAACAGCATGCATTTGGAGAATAAACGTGACTTTCCCCCCCCTCTCCACACGCACACGCACACACACACACACACACTAAAAGACACTGCAGCTAAAACACAGAGAGAAAGGAACCATAAAGCAATTAAGGCCAGACAGTCGCGGTGACTATATGGTTTTATTGGACATCCTTTTCCTGCCTCGACTGCAGCGGGAAATGTTAAAGTCATTGTCTGCAGGGGGGAGCCGACGGCCTCGAACCTCGGTGCCAATGCAGGAGACGACAAAAGGAGTCAGGAAGCACAGCGAAAACATCTCACGTACAGGCCTCTAAACTGCACTGCACTATGAGGACCAACACCATTTAAAGTTTTTATTTATTTTATTTAAAGACTACCCTCGCACGGCTCCCAGTGGGAAAGAACGATGCAATACCAAACGTTAGTGCACAATATTATGTCCTTCTACTCAGTTTTAGTCCTTTATTATTATGTTTATTTCTCAGCTTTAGTCTAATACAAGTTATTATAACTGTATGCGAACATGCAAATATTACTGTTGGGTTTTGGGCTTATAGGAAATATACTCCAATGCTTTTCGTGCGTTTTACATTTATTTTTGTTTACATGTAAATACTTACAAAAAAATCTAATTCACGTTTTTGCTTTGATTTAACACATGTATGTTTTTGCTTTTTAAAAATATGTTAAATTGAATGCATGACTCTATCTTTTCGCATGAATACCTTAATTCAGATAAATTGTATTGTTCTGAGCAAAGAAATACTTTTTGTCTAGACATGTGTATAAATATAAACATTGTCACAGACTATTAACAGTTGAAACGCATGATTTCCTTTTTCCTTTTCATGCGGTTTATCATTATGCCGAATTTCTGTGCGACAAAAAATAAGTGCGTCGGAGCGAATTGCCATAAAAAAGAAATACCAATAATTTAGAATGAACCAACATGATTTATACAGTCAAAAAGAGCATGCTGTCAATCAGTATATCTGACTTCATACGTGATGTTTTCAACGTTGACATAATCTGCTGCAAAATAGGAGAGACTAATTACACGCCTTTACATACTGCAAACGAACGAGGACAGAATGTGTAGTATTTTTAGAAATACCGGCATAAGAAGAGCGGTGCCTGTCAGGTGAAAAAAAACCCTAGACGTGCCATAACACACTATATGAGTGCATTAATAGTATGAACGCGGGAGTTGTTCATCTCCTGCAGAAATTAAATAGAAAAGTAGAATGTTCCAGTTAATGCCCGTAATAAAAGGTTCTCTCCCGGCGCGCTTTTTTTGCAATAACTCATCAAATAAAATATGTACAGGTATTTTATTCAACAGCGAGACGCAAGTATATTATTTACATTATACTGCTTCATGTTGAAATGGTCATATTTCGGTTATTTTTGGCGAATAGGAGTAAAATCATGGACAAGGAAAACTAAACGAAATATGTTCCCATATTGATACGATAAAAAATAACATTATTTGACGTTCTCTTTTTCACACAATGCGGTTGAAAGGTTTGTGTAGTTGCTAGTTGTGTCCGCTAGGTGGGGGTGTTGCCTTTCATAAGCCTCAGGGAAGAAGGGTGCGTGTTGGGGGTGCCGTCGGCATAAAGTGTAAAAAAACAACAATTAAAATGTTTTACGTAATAAAAATGAAGATGTTAACCTGACATTTTGTCGTTCGTGCGTCCTCGATGTGGAAAATTCTACTATTTGTTGAGTGTGACTCGTAGTCTGGGAAAAAACACTGTCAGGAACAACAGTGACACGGATTGCACCTCAGAATTCTAAATATCCTTATTTTGCACCGCTTGGAAAACGTACTCAAAATCAGGTGTGTCCAAAAAGCAGCCCCGGGAGCCATTTCGGCCGATGGCTTTTTAAAATGGCTCCTTGGCATATTGCAAAAATACTATTATTATTCATTCATTCATTCATTCATTCATTTTCTGTACCGCTTATCCTCATTAGGGTCACGGGGATGCTGGAGCCTATCCCAGCTGGCTTTGGGCGAGAGGCGGGGTACACCCTGGACTGGTCGCCAGTCAATCGCAGGGCAAAATAAAATACATAAATAAAAATACTATTATTAATGACATATATTATTAGATGTTAGTTAATTGTCTTTGTATGTTTTGTTCAGATAACTTGGCATGATCAATCTACACTGGATCGCTTTTTAGCATCTTTAATGTACAAGCACACACGGTATCGAAATGCGCCAACTTCATTGTACTGAAATCTCTTTGTGTGCGTCCAAACAGAGTTTTGCAGACTCGCTGACAAAAAAGGTCCATAATGCAGTATTTAAAAAAAAAAAAGCAAGTAAAGCTAAGACACCCCCTGCTACACACTAAGCAAAAAAGAAATCATGCAGTCTTTCAAGTATCCAGCAGTGGGCATCTTTACTTCCTGCACCATGAAGTGCTCACCTCACTCGTTCATGTTTGATTGGGATGGTTGCACCCATTCAAAGCTAGTACTCGACTCACTGACTTACAATGTTGAGCTCCTTTAAGCATCACTTTCACACACACACACACACACACACACACACACACCATCAACCTTCCTCTCCTGACAACTTTTGACATTTAAAAATTAAAAATTAAAGTATCCCTCGCTCCAGTGAATGCAACTGGGCTTAAACACCAATACTTAAAAAAAATGTCAAAAGACGGCAATAGTACCCGCACCCTCTGCAGATCACAAATACCGCCTGCAGGCATTTCAACAAAGCCTCTGTAGTCATGCATAGCTGACTTTCCAACGCAATACTGCAGGCTTTATGTCCCGCCCCCTTCCTGCCTTGAGCACGTGCTAAGCCCCGTGTCGCAGGCGCACGCGCGTTACCTACAGTATGTTTGTGGTCAGCTAATGACAGCGATTTAACAAAGTTTAGCTACTAAAATGAGCTACGCCTGCATGTGTAGCCTTTACAACACCAGCACCGCTGGAAATTGTTGGTGGCCTGCGTTGGACTGCTTTTGTGTGTGTGCGTGTGTGTGTGCGTGTGTGTGTGCGTGCGTGTACGTGCTACGTTTGTCAATACACGCGTGACCAATCATCTCCATGCAATTTAGGCCAATTGTTATGCAGTGTATATATATATATATGTATATGTGGACACTTATTTGTACAATATGTTCCTTTACAACAGTATTGGCACGTGCACCATAGCCATTGTTGATGCTCTTATATTTTTGTTTGGGGGAAAAAAAAAACTCATCTAAAGCGTGAGCTTGAATAAAAACTAAAATTTACCCTAGATGACCGCATGTTAATATTTGAAAAAAAAATAACCTTTTACTTCTGCTTTCGATCCAGCATGATGCTTTATTACACTTTTGATGATAGTTTACTTTCTGTTTGCTTGTGTTTCTTAACTGTACTTTGTTTAATGCACCCGTCCTCTGGTGTACAGCATTTGTTAAAAGTGGTAATAGCCAAATTATTGTGCGTACTGTCACACACACACACACACACACACACACACATATATATATATATATTCCTTGTAAACGTTTGTTTTTTGGCCTATTTCTCCACAGTGTATTTGAATGACCTAAAGCAATTTCGTGGTGTCCGACGGTGCAATGGCAATAAAATTCTGTTGTTCTATTATTGGCAAAAAAAACTTGCAATTAAAAACGAATTAAAACCCGATTAAATACATGGACACGCGGAAAAATGCTTATTTGATTGAACAGCCTGTTTTATAGATGAATATATTACTACTGACTGAATTCCTTAAAGCGCGAATTAAAGCAGAGAAAGGCCCTGTGGCACGCGCACGCGCACGCACCCACGCAAAAGGCTCCACGCAAACAAAATGGCTGCAGGTGAATTATAAAAAAAAAAAAATCATAGTTGCGACATGCAGTGTGAAATAAAATGGTTGCATTGACGTTGGAATGAAACAGACTTAAATACAATATGTGTGACTACTGGAGGGAAATATTGTGATCTGCACGTAACAAAATATTAATAATAATAATACCAATCACGCCACAATGCGTGGGTTTGGATTCTTTTCATTATTCTTGTTTTAAAGGACGAACCACTGCACTGCGTATCTGATGGATTGATTGATTCTTGCGGTCCTCCTCTCGGCAGACACTACGTCAGACACGAGACAATACTCCAGAACCAAAGGCCCACACGTGTCCAGAAAGATGCACGACAGAGGAAAAAGCCCAAGGAAGCATCGTCGAACCCAAGAACCCGATTAGGTCCAAACAAGCGCAGCTATTGGGTGTTTGCAGGGAATCCTTCTTTAGATGCTTTCATAGGTGGATGGAGATATGTAGACACAGTTGTGCTACTGTACACTTTCTGAGGAGTTCCATTGGCGTGTATTGCGTGTTCGTATTTCGGGTCGTTGACATTTTTTCGTTCTCATTTGTTTTTTGGGGACGCGAGCCAAAACGGAAGAGTACATTTAGCACGAAAAGATTCGAAACAAATGTGCTTTCTTTGTGCATCCTTCAGAATAAAGTAAAGTATTCCTGGTAGGTGCAGATGCTACAAATCACACACCGAAAAAAAACTCCCTGCACGTTTTTTGTTTTTTTAAATGCGCACACGTTGGACGCCATTGGCCACTTCCGGTCACGTGTGAGCGAGGCGTCCTCGTCTCCCACACGCGAACCTCGCCCCCGCGTGTAGACGTGCCGCCTCTCGCGCGCCTCGACACACGCACGGTAAAAACTCCTCCGTGTTGTTTGACATCGAATGCAATTTGAGCGAATAGTTGTCGGGAGCTTTTTCGTGCTTGTGCTCAAAACTAAGTTGTGGCTGTGACTTTTTCTTTTTTTTTTTTTTTTAGGATGCTGAACTGCAACAGATCACATGGTCAGGTAAGTTTGTGTTCATATTTCACCTGCATGTTGCTTTTTTAGACGTTTGTGCATAAAATTATGTTGTAGTTTGGTTGCAAAGACTGCCTGCGGAAGGGGGTTACAGTCAAAGTGTGATGACGTCACGTGGAAGAGGAGGGGGGCTTGCAGTTGCAATGCAACATGAAGCCAACGCTGTCTGCCCAGTGAGACTTTTGCACGACTTATGCGTTGCAAAGACGATTTCGTTGCATCGTGACGTCACATCATCACTGACGTCCTTATGAAAATGGCTTTGAATACCCCTCGTTATGACCTGTTGCCCATTCACGTGAACACAATCCATACTTCATTCATTCTGAAGTATTTGCATCTTCTTTGGAATTTTTTTGGCCCAGATGGACGCAATGAGCGCTCCTTTCTTTGTGCGTTTTGTTGTTTTTATGAGGTCACCCCGGGGGTCACACATGCAGACAAGAAAACTAAGACAGGCCAGGCTGTATTTTATGCTTTTTCCCTTTTACAATTGTACACTTCCTTGGCTTGGGGTGGGGGGGGGTTGGCTGAAAGGGGGCAGAGAAGATAGAGTAGAAACAAAGACAGTATTTCACTGATGCTGCTCAGTGGAGCTCAGCTGGCACTCAGTATTTACAGCCTACTGCAATGCGGCAGTGTGTGTGTGTGTGTGTGTGTGTGTGAGAAAGAGAGAGAGAGAGAGAGAGAGACAGAGACAAAGAGACAAAAGCAGACAGCAAAGACGCCACGCAAACCTGTAAATTTACACCGGGAGAAAGGCAGATGGACACAAGACACCGTTTGCTGTTTTTGGTGCTGACTGTGGTTTTGTGTGTGTGTGTGTGTGTCTGTTTCTCATGCAGGACGACTCATAGGTCGACAATAATGGAGAAGAAGAAGAGCAGCTGCATATTCGGCATGTAAGCCAAAAGTCTCTCTGCTTCTATCGCACATTTGTGCACTGACATTTAACATCATTTATAAGGAATGTCGCATATAAACACTTAAAAAACCTCATTTTCACCCACAAAACGGTCCCTTGTATGATTTAATTAGTGACACAATTACAAGCATTAAGTGTTAATAGTGTGGACCAAAACATACACACTAACCAGACAAACTAATGACATCTGATATAAGAAATGCACCAAAACAATCTGCCCTAACAAACATGACTAATGCTCACATTTAATTGTCATGTTTATAGTAAATAGTTTGTAGAACTTGTATATAAGTAATATTACACTGTTTTTTACACTTACATTTTAATAAAGCATAGCTTATCTTATCATAGTAAAGTTCTTATAAGTCGCAACAGCAATACATCATTCTGGAAACTTGATTCTCTATTTTTTTATGAAAAGGGTAGAAACAGCTCTCAGAGTATGTAGTACAATTGTACACCATTGAAAACTAGTACTCCCAAGAATAAACAAAAGTACGCATTATTTTCACAATGTTTGTATTGGATTCCTTCAGCTTTTACAAGTGTGCCTTATCTGTAAATAGTCTTGTGTATGTGAACAATACGTTCTTATTTTGTGGGTTAAACCAAACAAATCATGTAGAGCAGGGGTGTCAAACTCGGGCCAGGGAAGGCCGAGTGATGAACACCTTCAGTTTGAGGGGAGGAGCCCGCCAATGAAATCAGCCGCTGGAGAAACTGGTTGGAGAGTCTCTCGGGCCTGCATCGACACATGAGGTGTATTGCTGTGGTAATGGCTGCTATGCAACACTGCAGAGACGCTCAGGTAACGCCCATTTTTCAAGCGCAGTCTGCTATTGCACAGCAATCGCCGCCAGGGGGTGCTAGCGCACAGGACAAAACAGCGAGCACTGCAGGGGCGAGTTACTCATGTTAGTCGAGAACCTGTCGATAGGTGCTCACCTTTAGCGTGTCTGTGTCATCTTATGATGCGTGTGCAGATAACAAAACAGTTAAACATACTGTGGATTAAACCCGCACGTCAGATGGCTGAACGTGTTTAAAGTAGCGCGGTAAAGCTAAAAAAAAATGTCGTCCCAAAATCGAGGCACTGCTCCAGTCTGGCCACTAGATGGCGCCACAGACTCGTGGCGCAACGCTGTACCGGAGACGCCACTGCGGTAGTTTTCAGATGACGTCATCCATCTTTAAAAAGGTTCTAATCTCCGAGCCACCGAGCTACGCAAAACTCGAAATGGTGCATTCAGGAACAGCGGACGATTGAATGTAACACAGACGTCATAAATGACTAAGACTCAATATCAATTAAAAATGCATTCCTATTTTTTCAATTGGCAGTGCATTGATGATGTATCATAGCAACAATTAAAAGGTGTATGTGAAAGAAATGTGCACGGTTTGAAGAAGTGAGTATTTTTGCTCAGCTTTTGGCGTGACGTATTGTTGTGTGGTGACTGAGACACACACACACACACACGCACACTCCGTGTTCTGCGGTGTGTTTACACAGCGCCACTTTATGGCTTTATTGCTCCCCATTTAGGGGAATCACAGCAGGACGCAAACGTTCCAAACAGCATTCCATTCCAGGGGCATCCGGAAAAGTGCAAAAGAGGCGTTTGTTCAAATCCTTGCTTGTCGTCTGGAGGCGCGCGCGCGCGGGCACATGTACGTGCGCGTGTAGATTATACATAGAGAACTATAATTGTATAAAAATCAACAATTTTAATGTAAAAACTCACATTAGTCGGGTGTCGTCAACCCACAGTCCGAAGACGCCCAAACTAAACTGCAAAGAGACGCCGTTGTTATTAATGTAATTTTTAATTGCACATTTCGGGAGATTGTCTCCACCTTTGGCTGTGGAAGATCCCCGCGCTGATAATTTATGGGCCGGCGTGGGCGACGCGCAAAAAGGAACACGTGATGGTAATAAAGTGTGTTTTATTGCCGGTGTCGTGACAGGCACCAAAATATAACTCAGACGGGGCTCGACGGGCGGCCACATCGCTAAACTGTCCCCAGAATCTGCAGCCTGCTCGCAGGGAGGCCACAAATCCGAGCTGAGCGGGACTTTACCGTTCGGGATTTGCCGCGCGAGACCCGAGCGCGTTTTGATTTTTGCTACCGTAATGGGACGATCGTGGATGGGGGGGAGGAGGGGCGGGGGGGGGAATAGAAGGTCCGAGGACCCCGTCCTGACCCCGGTGGGATGAGCGTGGGGGTCCAGGGATTCCACCTGTGGTCCAATATGACGTCCAATTAAGTCACTCGGGGTTTAGACGCGCTGGCGGAAAGGACGCTTGTTCCTCATGGACGTCTGCGCAGGCCAAGCAGGGCACAGAAAGCCTGCAGGTGACTTTCAGGGCCGCTTCAGCCGGTAAGAACTTGATTATGCTGTACGCATTTTGTGTCATTATTCACTTTGGGAACTTGTTCTTTCAAACTTGCATTTTAAAAACCATAATTTGCAAACGTTGGCACATTTAAGGATGCAAACAAAATTGAAAGATCTTGGTTTGGAACTGAATTCCAACAATAACATTTTGTTTCAGATTGAATTCTGTGTTTTACACAATAATTCAAAAGTAAAATATGGACCATGGTTTATAATTCAGTAACTATTATTATTATTATTATAACATGTCTTGTTTATTTCGTTGCAGATATTCTTTTGTCCAAATCTGAAACATTTGTTGCGTTTTTTCAGGAATTATTTGAAGAATTCAGACTAAATAATTGTGGGTGCATTCATAAAAACAACCGTGCACTAATTATAACAATAATGGAAAATAAAACATATGGACTGCACGTGAAATTGTTTAAATTAATAATGAAATTATTTAAAAAACGATAACAAACAAACTCGTGTGGTTGTTCCAGGAAAGCACAGCGTTTAATAATAAAAACATTAAAAATCTACATGTATCCATTTGAAGTATCCTGAGGGTCTCCCCTGTGAGCTGATCCTGGTGCATGTTTTTGGTGGAGGTGGGACACGCTGCGGGTCTTCTCTGCTTTCATCTGACACAATGTTTGTGCTGAATGTGAAGAACAGTACAGTAAAAAAAAAAAAAGAAAAAAAAAGACTGTAAAGTGAAGCTAAACAACAAGCCCTGCACACGTGCTCCAGTCAGGATGGGGATTACATGCCATAAATCTGAAATATCTGGAGACATGTGTGCCATTTAAGCCTTCCGTAATGTACGACGACTGGATATTTTGCAACGCAGGTTGACGTTTTAGTTGCTTATGCACTTTTATTACCGTCAGTCAAAATTCACTTTTATAGCCAGCTTGTGCAGGCAGTGTTTGTTATTAAAAACGATGCGTTTTTACAGGGAATGCAAATTAGACACCCCCCCCCCCCCATACATGCGTGACGCTACCAAAAAAGCAATAAGCTCGTTGATTTTAATATTTCAATCTTTCCGCTCAGGCAATTCCATCCCCTGTATTTTTCCTGTGTTGAGATATTTCATGCCAACTGGGGTGAGTTTGTGGTGATACGGGGGCAATTTGGGGCGTCTACAATGGAGACAGTGCGGGCTACAGGTCGGGCAAGTTAATGTCTAAACCGGGTTAAAGCTGCTCTCAGCCCGGCATTGACCCGGCCCAGGCCCGGGGGCGGAGGGGTGAGCCGGCGGTCAGCCTGTCTAAGATGAAAAAGTGAAACGACCCCGAAACAGAAAGAAAAGCCGCCCACCTGAATGGCTTTTAGACTCCGCATATAGATCGGGTTAGGAAGATTTTGCAGCGCGACTGTGACCGCGGCCCGTGCAGTGTGCGTATCATTTATTAATTATAGTATCATAACTGGACGCGTAGAGGAACCATCCACACAGAGATCCGGATGCATGCAGCGCAGCAAATGAAGGAGGACGTTTGTCCGAAATGTTGCAGCGCCACATTAATACGATGAGAAAGAGTTAGGGAGCACCAACATCGGCGCACATCACGCCTTTAACCCTTCCACCGCCGCCCTTTGCACAACAATAACGCGCGCACAGAAAAGCCGCGCCTGGAAACAATGGAGCCGTGACTCCCGCAGCCCCGAGTGAACTCTGCGTGGTCCCCAGCGCGCAGGCCCCCGCCTGGCCCTGTCCGGCAGGACTAATGGGCCGGTGAAGCTGCGGTCAACGCTTCTGTGTGACCCTGCGGCGACCTGAGCGGCAGCTAGGCAGCATTCTGCCACAAGAATGCCCTTTCAGGACCATCTCCCTTGTTTTTGTTGGTAGTGTTGTCCCAATAAAGAAGGAGTCCTACAAAGTTCACAGCTATTCAGTCAAAAGGTGTGATTACTCTGGTGCCCCCCCACCCCCAAAAAAGCTTTTTTTCGGGGAGGCCAGAAGAATTGAGAAAAATGAAAATCTTCACCCCCTTTTTTTTACATTCATTGAAGGCTTGGATTAATAGTTTTGTGTGATTAATAGATTTGTGCTCACTTGTGTTTGCTAAACCAGTCATTATTCAAACCGATCAATTAGGAGGTTTTACTCCGTGCTTTTGCTATTGTCTGTTATTGCTTTGTTCCTTACAATCAAACCATCAATTCAAAATGAGTCTTCAATAGCGTCATCATTTCAGGCCATGACTATTGTGTCCAAAATGATCACAATCATCACAATATTGTTACAATTTGATGGACATATGCTCCGTTGTAGTCCTTTTTGGCACAAAAATGACCTGATCATCAACAATAACTCAACTTCTGCCAATAGTAATTTAAAAAAGTGGTATCATAAAACGCACTTCAGACTTTGAGGCTATGCTCACACTGCAGGTCCGATTGATTTTTTTTGCTCATATGTGATGTGTATCTGTTTTTTCATGTCCGTGTGAACAGTACAATTCCAGTTTTTTCAAATGCGACTCAGCCCTCAATTGTACGCTCAGGTGCATAAATCTGATGCTATCAAGAGGCAGACGTGGCTATAGGTACTCACCAATGTAAGCAAAAGTTCTTCTTGTCATCTGAAATTAATTTAAAAAAGTCTCACATCAGTGTTCCAACACTGGCATCTCCGACATCCACCCACGCGCTTCTTGGAACAGACGTCGCAGCAAGTTCTCCACAAACTGCCACACGCTAAAGTCTTGCTCTCTTTCTTTTTAATCTTAATCTTTTGGTCCCAGACGCTTTGCATGCACAACGACAAGTCACACTTTTTGGGCAATGTCAATGACCATATTAAAAAATTGGAATTGAACAAAAAAATCCCCACCACGCATCACACCCTGCAGTGTGAACATAGCCTAAGACTCTAAACATGATTCTGTATCTGATATCGTCAGAAATGTGAATGCAATTTCATGATAAAGCATACTGTTTCTTCTAAAGATACTCAATATCAGCTTTCTCACTGATACGGTCCAGCCCTTTATTACCGATATCAACCCATAAATCAATACCGATAATGACAGCAGCTCTTACCTTTTGCCATGAAATGAACACATTATGCTTTTATTTGTTGCATAGCTCTGCAGGTGGCTTGAAGGGATTTCCGTGAATGAAGATGACTTATTCCACCATCAAATAAGCAGGGTTCTGCAATCATTGCAACTGGCATATTTACACCACAGGAAATCATTCCAGACCTTGCAAGGATGCCCTTCTCTGGAGTACGGTGCAGTTTGACAAGCTGTCACTCACACCCTGATATCAAAATCGTTACGAGCTCTAATTTTTATACCGATAATACCAAACATCGCCAGTTTCTTGCTTACTTCAGACTATGCTACGTTTACACAACAACTGACCTTTCTATCTGTATAAAGATGAATAGAGACGGTCTGCTTCAATGAAAACAACATTTTACAGCCTGAATACTATTAGAAAAGAAAATTGTTGAAAACGGATGTCATACGTGTGTCATACGTGTGCAACAACAATGGTGAACGCCAATGACTGGTAAAAATCATTCTACAATACAAGTGTACATTTACCACCCCGCTCATATACACCCGATATTGTTTGTATACAACACATTATAAAAACACATGCTAAAAAAGGGAATTCAAAATACCAATTGTTTCAAAAACGCAACAGGACAAGCAGTACTGACATCACAGCCTGGCATGCATGTTACTCGGCAGTTCCAGCAGATTTCAAAACTATAACAAATTATGTTTAGGTTTGTCTCTCCACTCTCCATATAAACAATCCAAAGCAAAAGGTGGAAAATATGAATGCCCTTGTGCACATTTTTTCATACAAACATTGCATTAAAGTAATTCTTGTAATTATTGCTCCATTTTGTACATAAATCAAAAGGCATGCATGGGGAAAAGTTGCAGTGGATCATCATTATGGTCCAGTTGTGGTCATTCATGTAAGCGACTGCAGGCTGCACCTTCTTGTGTTTTTTGAAAAAAATGTATTGGTCTGTGTTTATTAGCCACTATCACGCATAATGGCACTAACGTCTGCATTGCGGCTGGAAGCTTGTTTGCGTGTCCTCAAAGCCTGACAGACGACTTCCTGCGTTTAAAACAACAAAATACGACTATAGCAGCAAATGGCTCACACAGACTCAGGTCTTGGATGATTTGTTAGCTTAATAATCGTTGCATTGTGATACTACTGTATTGTGATACACTACAAGAATGCACCGATGTTTGTTTCCTATGCTTTTTCTCTAACGACTAACGTCCATGTTGTTGCATGTGGCAAGAACTAACATTAAAACCTCAGCAACAGTGCTGATCAGTTGCTTTAAATCTACAGTGAGTGATTTTATGGACTCTTCAGTTTCTTGCTCTTTTGTCTCAGAAGAATTTAGTAGGAAAAAGTTCAGCAACAGATTGGACTATGCTTGTTCTCTATCGTTGGTCATAATTTAAGATGTGTTAAGGCCATACAAAAAACAGCATTTCAGCAAACCTATAGTATTTTTAGTGTAGTCCTTTTTTTTTGTTGCAAATTCTCACAAGAAACGGCTGCTCTGTACATTCGGTAATTTACTACAAAATGAGCCAAAAAGCTGAGCACTCCATTAAGGTAATTATTTGAGCTTTGCCTAGCAACATGCACAGAATTTCAGAGTGAGTAAGATCTTTACCAGTTCAGCCCAAAAAATACCGAAATTAGTTACTTTTTTCAATGAAATCCTACTAAATTTTCAGGGGAACCGGACAGTCACTCACTTTCTTGTATATAACTGCACAGCATGCATGGGTATTCATTTGGGATGCTTTAGCGAGTTACTGTGGCGATGAAGCTACACACAGAAGCATTCCTGACCCTTGTAACAAGTATGTCACTGAAGCCAAGAACGGTGTTGAGATTATTTTCTACACCCCTCGCCTCAAGAAAGAGGACACAGGAGTGGGAAGCTGTCACCAACAGCATGCATGCTTCGCCTATAAATACCCTGTAGAACCGAATGTGTGTGGACTCTGCTCGGTCACAGATTGGGTTCTAGGGGAGTCTATGGGCGACGACTAACCATCGATCACACTTTGTAGACGCACGCCGCCAATGCCTTGCTGGAGGTGCTTCTTTTTAGAATGTTATTCAGGTTGCTTCAGTGTGCACTCAGCCTAAACGTCACTTTTCGTAACTCCCTCCTGACATTGGCTGTCATTGCCATGTTTACACTACAAGTAAAAACATGTTGAAAAGACTGTAATGTGCATGCTTGGCGCACTAGTTGCTGATGTTTTGTTGCAAGGAAACATGCAGCATGTGAATAAAGATTTTCATAAGTCACGTCTTGGACTTATTAGTTGCGTACGAAGGTACACTGTGGAGATACTCACGCTACTGGTCTGCCACTTAAAAATGCTCTCCATTTAGAAGGTATAGGTACAGTTTTGTCAAATGTCCACTTTGACAGGCAAGACAGTCATATAAACAAACGGCCAAAATGACAATGTTTTCATGGGAACTGCCCCTTAAAGGGACTGTATGCAGCGAGCTCCCCCATGCATATGCAAGCACTGTGCCTGGCTCTCTTCCTGTTTTGAGTGTGTAAGCTACGCTGGTTGTAACACACGCACTAGTTGTTTGTTGCCAGGTAGTGATAGCCATTTGACAAAGTTAGCATTCAACAACCCACACAAATGAAAATCGTTGCTCGCCTCTCTGAGACTGCTTTTGTTACGTGCTGGGAAAGACATGAATACCAGACAGCCGTGAGTGTCTGATTCCAGTTGAACAACAATGTTGAATAAATGTAATTTGTAATCATGAAAAATGGACATTTTTGTACAATCTGTGCGTGCCTTTTTCCTTGAGACAAATGTCATCTAGAACCAGCTGCATACTGTCCCTTTAATGCCATGTATTTTATTTTTCACAGAGATAATGTAGTCATACATCTGCTTTTTGTCATCAAGGCATTCAGAAAACAATTACTGATAACGTCACTTTTACACCTGTGCTTACAATACTGTTTTAATTAAACTGTTTTGCCATTTCAATTGGTTTCATTATTGTCTCAATTTAAACGTGTCAAAGGAGATGAGAATATTCAATCTAAACTGCTCCGACAAAGCAGTCAAGCATGATTAAAACCAGCAATTAAAGCGAACTTTAGCCCCTTTATGGGCACTTATATGTAATTCATTAGGAGTTGGAAGCCAGATCAAACAGATACTATTAGATGGTTCACATGCACCGCAGGGTCAGTCATTAAGAAATAAAGCCGCCACTGGAGCCAAAAAGTCCATTAATAGGGTCTGCTCCATGCATGGATGGATACTTGGGATTATTTTGGGGGCATCTTGGAGAGCAGAGATGCAGGATGGACAACAAAAGAGCGTCATTTGGTTTTCTTCGTGTGAGGGCTCAATTTAACATCTTCGATTTTGTATGGCAGTAGCATCATTTTTTAAACCCCCCCTGCACTATTTTTCAGCTGCATCATTTTTTAAAAGCTGCACATTTGATTTGGCCTTTAGAAGCAGAGTTGGTGATGGTGAACGGGACACCTTAAGATGACCCCTGCCTATAACAAAGCCAACTACTAGTCACTGTCTGGGAGCCTTTTTACTCCCATTATTGTATTGTAGGGCGCCCTTTCTGGACGGTCACGTTTTGTTGTTCCTCCTTTGACTGCGGCCACAAGGCCAAATATGGCCCCCACGTCCCCTCAATATGGGCCCGATTAATTTTCAGCGCGGGCCATCTGCGGGGGTAAAAGTCAGTCAGCTAAAAGTCATAAATCTACTGTGCCTGTTCAATAGGATGGGGGAGGAGGGTGCACATCAGCGCTCAGAGGTAGAAATAGATGATATAGATAAGAGAATTACACGCACGCAGTTTAAATCTACAAACAAACCATTTTCTAATTTACTGCGGCGGTAAATCTTCATTAGCCTCCCAATTTACCTTTTCGTTTCGTGTGATGAAAAGACCAGCGACGCGCTCCCGAAAAAGGCGACGCCTCTCATTGGCTGTCCTCGAGGTCACGTGGTTCCCGCGGCAGTCCGTCTATTTGACAGCCGCGGGATGGCTTGATGCCAGAGGGGGGAGAAGGGACAGAGAAGAGGGGAGAGAAAGAAAAATTAGTATTCTTCTACCAGCCTCGCTATAAATCAATCATGGAGTCCTACGTGGTGAGCTGCAAATATGCTGAGCCGCATTTCCCGTCTTGTGAAGAAGATTACAGTCATTTCACTGACCAAGGGGGGTATTATAATAGCCCCCAGGACAGTGGCACGTATGGAGGGCGATACCAGGCCGCGCAGCCCCCTCCGACTCCGTACGCACCCCCGCCGACCGCCTATGAACACTCCTCGCAGGGGCATCACCACCGGGAGGATGCCGAGCAGCTGCCCCAGCAAGATGCGCCTTTCCCCGGATACAGGGAGCAGGAGGCGGTCGAGAAGGAGGGGTACCCCTTGGCGGCGGAGCGCCAGTGCCAAGCCTGGATGACAGGCACCAATAAGCCCGCTCAGGTGCAGAGGAGAGGCGCCGGAGGAGGCGGAGGAGGGTGCCAGGCTAAAGACAAGCCGCCCATTGTGGTCTACCCCTGGATGAAAAAGGTGCACGTCGCCCACGGTAAGGATTCTAATCTCTCTGCTTGATGTTGTCTATTTACACTTTTTACACCTTGGATGTCCTTTCATTTTACGTCTCCCTCGCTGCTGCTCCCCAGCACCAACAACTCATCTGCCCCCCTCCCTCCTCGCCTTGCAGTGTTTTGTCCATTTGGGAGCACCATTTCTTTTGGCGAGTTATTTATGATCTCTGGAAGAGTCAGGCAGAATTACAGCCGCTATAAACTTTTATGGCTCTCTCTCTGTGTGTGTGTGTGTGTGTGTGTGTGCGTGCGTGTGTGTGTGTGCACCCTGCCAGTGAACAAAGAGATGGGTCTTAATAGTAGAAAATGGTTTCTTAACCAAATTTGCTTGTCAACCAAAAATGGTTGATTGCATTCAAATTGTTGCCTTATAAAAAAATAAAATAAAATAAAAAAGAAGTTAATAGGTTGTCAATGAATTCGATCCGTTTTCATTTAGTTAATACACGGCTGAGACTATTTGTTAGTTATGAAATTGAAAATAGTATGTTATTATTTGCTTTATTGTTGGGAAATCCAAGCAAAAAATGGGCTTTTATAAACATAAAAAGGCAATATTTTTGAAAATTATTTCAATGTAGCATGTTTTATTTAATAGGTGTCCATAAAGTCTTAAAACAAATCTCATCGACTGAAATTAAATAATTGTCTTTGGTTATAAAGAGACTTTGTAGCTTTCATTTGTTTTGAAATAGTAAAGTAAGTATATTATAGTCTTTTGCTCTTTCTTCCCTAAATGGTGCTCTTTTGTTTTGCATACATGTATTTGCTAAGTACAATGCTAGTGATTGATATATTGTAGATTGCAATAGCAAAAAAAAAAAAAATACGGAAGGAAAAAAAAAAAATCTGTCCCATTCTAGTGAACCCAAACCACGTGGGCCCGGAACCGAAGCGCCTGCGGACGGCCTACACACGTCAGCAGGTCCTGGAGCTGGAGAAGGAGTTCCACTTCAGCCGCTACCTGACACGCCGCCGCCGCGTGGAGGTGGCCCACGCGCTGTGCCTGTCAGAGCGCCAAGTCAAGGTGTGGTTCCAGAACCGGCGCATGCGCTGGAAGAAGGACAATAAGCTGCCTAACACCAAGGGACGCAGCAAGGCCAAGAAAGCGGTGGGCAGTGGAGGGGACGGCGTGGGCAAGGCGGTCGTCCCGGTGTGAGTGGTGATCCAACATTCCCCCAACTATCCATCGGAGGGCCTTCATTTAGCCTTATATTATAGCCTAGCTTCTTCATCATCTGTTTCAGCACATCATGCCAAAAATGTTCCGGATCTCATGGAAGGATTTCTTTCATTCTCATATCTATTGGGCCAGAGATGGTTTGATTTGAAGAGAACAGGGTTTTTTTTTAATTGATGATGATTATTATTATTATTATTATTTCAACAGGGTAAACATAATACAGGGTACTATGAGACTGGTATGCACATGACCAAAATGTTTCCACTTTAAGGACAAAAACAGAGGCGCCAAATGGACTGACTGTTGATTTTATTTGCAAGAGCTTCCAAAAGCAATAGGACCAGTAGCCATAGCATGCACAGCTGAGCTCCAAACGGTGATATTCTTGGAGGTTCTTAATGCAACCAACATATTTGTCTCAGGGTAACTTACAGGGTTTTGTCCATTCTGCACCACAGTATGCTCACTATAGAAGAATATTGTCATGTTTGGTTGTTGTATTGTTTATTATTCCAGTATGGTATGCTGTTCGCCTCCGTCAGTACTTCTTATTTTGTATTTGTATTGTCTTAAAGCATATTTTATTCTTGGTAGCAAATGTGTGTTCTTTTGTATGTGCTCTTTAAAAACGTGAAGAAATACAACAATAACCATCGGTGTACGAGTTTTATATGTGAGAAATGTTTTTTGATACACAAAATGTTCGATAAGAAAATAAAAAATAGCCTTACACTATACCTTTACTTGTCTTCCGCTGTGCTGTATTTTATTTGATGATGATAATCAAAACATTCAACATGGAGTACAGGCAAGGGAGACAAACCTATGAGTTTGGGGTGTTCATTTAATTGGCAATACGGCAGAAACTGGAGGTATATTTCAAGTAAACGTGGTCCGCTAGTCATTTGCATTGATTGTTAGGACAAGTGAATTCGTTGATGGTGACATTTTCAAATGCAAATCCGAATGTAAACGCTATAGTGCCAGCCACAAGGACATAAGTCACACACACATATTATAGACACGCCAGTTTAAAGCAGCGCTGGGTGGGAAATGAGCGCCAATTGAGAGCTGCTTTAATTGGGGGCTTCCGTTGGAGACAAATGGGCAGGAAAGAGCAAACCAAGAGATTTATCAAACACTTGAGACTGACCGAAAACATTCTTATATCTGAGGTCGCAGCAGCATATGATGGATACAAATGTGCTCTTATATCAAAAGCACCAATGTGGAAACTATCACATGATGCCAATCTCCCTGTGGTTCATGAAGTTATCAAAGTAAAGGTATCCTTTTAATACAGAGCAGCACCATATTAAATCAAGTAGAATACAAGAGACAAAAATAGAACAGACAAGTACCTGCCGTACCTTTATTGTACTTTTTGGTCCATCTTGCGTCATGTATTGTGGTTTTTGTGGTGGCCTTCCATTTGGTTTTCTTGGGACATGGACGCCCTCTTGTGGTTTGATCGTGAACTGCAGCAAGACAGCAAAACGCAAGGCAACATTCATTCATTCATTCATTCATTCATTCATTATCTATGCCGCTTATCCTCATTAGGGTCGCGGGTATGCTGGAGCCTACCCCAGATGACTTTGGGCGAGAGGCGGGGTACTGGACTGGTCGCCAGTCAATCGGAGGGCACATATAGACAAACAAACATTCACACTCACATTCACACTCTAATGGACAATTTAGAGTGTGAGAAGCAATACTGTCCATTGGATAATAAGGCTATGTTAGAAAAAGTAAACAATGCCACATTGTTACCTATTTGAAACGTTATTTGTGTTATGAAATCTTCACATACAGTATATTAATTATATAATAACTTACTGCTTAGTCAATATCATGCATTTATTTATAGCCTACATTATACAATGTTCTTTTTCAGTACTGTATAATATATATTTTAATGCGATTTTCTTATATCAAACTACATTTTAAACATATCTATCTATCTATATATATAAATACACACACACACACACACACACACACACACACACACACACACACACACACACACACACACACACACATTTTGATTTATCAGTAGGTCTATGTAGCACCAGACCCTAAGTCTAAGATAAGATCTAATTCTTCCTACTCCTTTTTGAACTGTGCAGCTGTAAACACAAATTCACATACTTCGCATTACACATTTGATTAGCAAATGCGTTGCATATATTATAAATGTTGTTTCCTTTTACATTTGCATCACACTTATAATGTATGTGCTATGGGAAAATTATACGAATATAACCAATACGAGTCAATAATTCCGAGAAACAAGCGGAACCAAAGTTGGCGTTAAAGGTTCCACCTCGGACACTCCCTCCTGGCGGACCAGTCAGTGACTGCGAAGCTTGTCCTTAAACTCAGATGAAGCAGAGCTGACCTTACCTGTGTGTTAAGCCAAAACTTTAAAATAGGAGGATATTAAAAGGACACCTTCGAGGCAAAATGTCTCTTGCAGCGGACGCCTTCGTGTCACAAATGGCGGGTAAAGTGGTGCTCGGTGCATCAATTTAAGTGTCAGTGTACTACTAGCCCTAGCTAGCTAACGCCTGTATCTGCAATGGCTGTACCGTTACTAAGCTAAATCATTGGTTAAGCGCCACAGAATGGATATGTTTTAACGGTAACGAAAGATGACCTGCAGTAAAAGTCAAGCTAGAATGACGTTAGCTAGAAGATTAACCGAGTGTAGCACTTTACTCCATTAGCATATTATATAAGAGAGAAGTTTACCTGTTTTTGGGGAAAGCCTCAATATTCGTTATCTGCTTCGTTCGTTTTTGTCGAACTCTCGCTAACTTTAAGCAGCGACTAAACATCATAATGTTTTTCACTTTATGTAAGTTTGTGGCCTACCTTGTTGTTTTTTTTTAATATTTGCTGCTCAACTCAGTTTTGTTTGCTCTGCGTGATCCGGAAATTACTAGAGGCCCGCCATTTTGGCGCTTCATATATAACTTCCGGTCTGAGTCTGAACTCTTCATTGAAAACCAATTGAGATGGGATTTATGGCTCTTTAATGGGAGCCGGATCATGGTGAGCCGTTCAAAAACTGGCTAATTTGGATCATTTTTATATTTAAGTTTAAGAAGCTGGCCTGACCTTAACTTGTTTTATCTGGGAAATAACCACTTGGAGGTAAACAATTTAGATACCCCAACAATATGAGTTTGAATTATTCTGAAATATTGATTATAACGTATTTGACAAGTCAGTAGATTCATTGCAAATATTTCACAGAGTGGCGCCATATCACTCTGCTTTGACGGTGACATACCTATTTGTACAAATGTATGTGTGTCAGCCATGACTTGACTTGAACTGTGCTGGGCTGCGCTCTTACCCAACTGGGGGAAAAAAGAACCGTTCCCCGCTGCGACTCGGTTCCCGTCGTTCATGTTAAAGGACCGGTTTGTACGTGAATGTCACAACACCAAAAACCAACAAAATGTAAATCAATGAAATACCATTAAATGTTCTATCAGTACTTTGCAAAGACAATTTTCAGATGTTGAGATGTTTTTTAAGATTCACTGTGAACATGTTTCTTTCCAGGACATTTCATTAGGTGTACCTGCAAACTGGAATACACTTATAAGAACCTTGTGGGTCTGTAATTTACCAGCCTGTAATTTTTTTCTGTTTTTGTTTTTGTAACTTGCACAGCTGCTGAGCCTTGGCCTGAGACTGCAACCTTGTACCAGCCTCTCAAGGGTGAGTTTGTGTACAATGAATGTGGACTAGCTCTGATTCTGGAAGTGGTTTTTGTTAGCAAGTTACCACTAAAAGGAGTTGGCTAAGGAGATTAATACAATTTTGATGATTAATTTGTAGATTAAATAGGACATTATAACGTTGTGAGGTATAAATGTAGCCAATGACTGAGCGCTTTCATTTTTACCTGTACAGACCGCTGATTGGCTGCCGATGCTTATGGCAAATTTCATTATCACAATCTTTCATTATTATTTATTAGTGGTGAGTCCTAATGCATTTTATATTTTAAAGTGCAGGGCTTAGCACATCTAAAATAGGCTTTTTATTGGTGCATCCTTTAGTTGTGGTATTTCTCCATTCGCTGGAGGTCTCAGAACGTAACCTAAGCGTATCGCCGGGATCTGTTGTACAAGAATCATTGTCACATATATCTGGATGCACTATATGTGCAAGAAATGATCACATGAACAAACAATACTAATTATGTTCTTTTTGAATGTTGCAGAGGATCAGATTCTGCTATCAGAGTGTGCCTCATCACTTGCTGTGCAGGTCAAATTTTTTCTGTTTTAGTGCTTGTATTGAATACCATTCTAGTTTTCAGGTGTCCCTAAAGAAGTGTGATTGTATAGGATAAGTCATATAGAAAATAATAAGGCTTGTTTTTCCTGTTGTCCAGGCTTACTTGAGGATGTGTGGTCTACCTGTGCAGGTGGTTTGCAAAGCCAATGCTGAATACATGTCGCCCTCTGGTGGGTCCTGCAAGCAAATGCATGACGTTGTCAAGCCTTCCTCCGCATGATTAACTAATTCGGCCAAGTCATTTCATGGTTCCCTTTTTAGGGAAGATTCCCTTTATCCATGTGGGAAACCAGGTGGTGTCAGAACTGGGTCCAATAGTGCAGTTTACTAAAGCCAAGGTGGGTGACACTTTAATGTGGGGGAAATTATAATTGCATTTTCTCTGTCTTGGCGTATACTATTTATCATACAGAGTAACAAATACAACTGTTAGGTTAATTGGTGATGCTAAATTGTCCAAAGGAATGTGAGCGTGTATGGTTGTTTGCCTCTATGTGCCCTGCATTCGACTGGCAACCAGTCCTGGATGTACCCCGCCTCTCGCCTGAAGTCAGCTGGGATAGGCTCCAGCATATCACCGCTACCCTTATGAGGATAAATTAAAGGTTATACAAGTATATAAAAAAGTGAATCACTGCAAGTGTTACATAAATAAAATAAATCAACACCAGACATAACAAGCAAATATTGTATTCAAATGTAGCTGTATTTTTCAAGCAGTTTATTTGGGACACTCACCTTTGACTTATTTATTTTAGGGTCATTCTCTGAGTGACGGCTTAGATGACATTCAGAGGGCTGAAATGAAAGCATACATGGAGTTGGTCAACAACATGCTGCTGACTGCAGAGGTACGGGCATGCATGCATGCACGCACACACATAGAGGCATATTGTCATTCATAACATAACTGTTTGCGTCTTCTCCAGCTGTATGTCCAGTGGTGTGACGACGCCACTGCTGCTGAGGTGAGTCTGAGCTCTTGTGCTGTGATCCTAGCATCCTCGCGTCCGGTTGTGTATTTACGGCTTCGGTGTTGTGCAGATCACTCGACCCAGATACAGCAGCCCGTACTCATGGCCTCTCAGCACCATCCTCGCCTACCAGAAGCAATGGGAAGTCCGCAGGAAGATAAATGCCATCGGCTGGGGAGGAAAAAGCCTGGAGCAGGTTAGCAACAACCTTAGTTTATCTTACTGTGGCACCTGCACATTTGGTTGAGCTTCTGCTTTGTGTGCTTCAGGTGTACGAGGACGTGAGTCAGTGCTGCCAGGCGCTCTCTCAGCGGCTCGGAACACAACCCTTTTTTTTCAATAAACAGTATGTATTCTCTGGGCCGCCACCTATCTTTAGTATTAGAATTTCATGTGCTTACCCTTTTGATTATGTCTGTGTCCAGTACTATATGGTAGTGAAACATAAGGTGGACACCGACCTCATGATCAAAACCACACAAACTGCAAACTCACCTTTCCGGTTTAAAAAAAAAAAACATTAAATTCAGCTGTCTAAAAATCCACAATTGAAACTGTAGCCATTGTTTTAATGACATGACATGACAAATGTATTGTAATTGTTTATGCCATGCATAGTGTAACATAACTTACTAACTGTGTGTGCGTGTGTGTGTGTTTGTTTCAGGCCGACCGAGCTGGACGCCCTCGTGTTTGGCCACCTCTTCACCATCCTGACCACCAGGCTTACCAGCATCGAGCTGGCCGAGCGCGTGAGGAGCTACAGCAACCTGCTGTCTTTCTGCAGGCGCATCGAGCTAACCTACTTTGAAGACAAGAGCTCCTGAAGGACTCGGCTGAAGATGATCTCTCTCGCTTGTACATAACATTAAAAGCTGATAAACTGGTAACTCATTCACACACCCTGCCCTTTATTTGCTTGCACATTGCTGCATGCTTGCTGGATGTGCAGAGGATGCTCCTGGTGAAGAATCAGTCCAAGAGACCACAAATCTTCTGCATACTCTACATCAACACCTCTCAGCTGTATGTATTTATTATTATTGTGTCTTGTGTTTTTCCATTATTATATAAGTTTTGGAAGCACAAGGGTAAAATGATAAAGATGATTGATGATGCTTTTTTGTGTGAATGGGGGTGCCTTCCAAATAAAATGTGTCTGGTTAAACACCCCGACTGTTCACTGTTGTTTGAGCGCTTTGTTTTCTGTAGGCATCGGATGAAATCTGCTTTTGCAAAGATAATAATGCTGTTCATGATTGTGGGTGCAGTTTGCAGCTGCACTGCATCATGCAGAGCACTGTTTCCAATATTTTTCTATGTTCGTCAGCATACTGGAGGGTGAAAACATTAGTAACAGCTCTGCATGATGTTGGTCAGTTGTAGTCATCATTAAATGTTTCCTCATAGTTAGCGTCTGATCACCTCCGGTTGCCCTCTTGCTGCAGTTCCTTTGTCTGTTGTTGGGGTTTCCTCTTCAGGTCAGCGTGTGACCTTTGAACTTCCAGGAGCTGCAGCAGCCTGAGCAATAGCCGCGGGGTTCGGAGGTCGTCAGCGATGCTGCAGATGGACGGACAGGAAGAAATAAACACACAGAAAAATGAACATCGCACTGACGACACGCAAGATGAGTCTTCCGCTTGTGGCTTTGAAGGTGAACTCATTTCTTCTTTTACAAAGATGACTGCAAACTATAAAAAGGATTTGGGAATCATTTTAATATTTTTCAACTGGCTAAAACAAACCCATGTAAACATGCTGAGAAATTAAATACAATATATTTAGATTCAAAGCCTGCATATCAGCTTTGTTTTACGGGCGACAAATCATATTACTATTAGTGTTTTAGTCATTTCAACCTTTTGCTCTTTTTCAACTTTTGCTGTTGTTTTTGTTAGCATTCTTGTTTGAATGCAGTGTTAGGATGTGCTTTGGGGCAATTTAAAAACAATGTGTGGGCAGCAAAGGGCCCCAGAACGCTTTGAATGCTGCTGTACTATAGTACATTGTGTCTGTATTGTGTTGGTTTGTAGAGTTTTGTCTTTCCTAATATATAAATAAGGCCAATGCTATACGCATATCCAGAGACGTACACAGATAGACGCCCAGTTGTGCCCAAGCGCCGGTCCTTTTGGCCTTCATGGGAAAATTGCCACTTTCTTCTGGAGCCCCCCCCCTCCCCTTTTATTTAAGAATAAATCAATATCATTAATTCCCCCCAAATATTTTGATATCAGAAGGGGCATTTATTTGAATAAAGACAAAGCAAAGCCTTGTCCATCTGTTTACTGACATTGGTTATGTTAAGTTGCGCTACATGATAGTCTGGTGGGGTATTATGTGGTGTATAAGTAGGATGCTGCTTATACTTTAACTGTCAGGAAACTGTAAAACAAAATGTGTGTACTGTATTGTCAGCTTTATAGATATCCTGTAAGTCACTCTTATATAAATGTATTCTAATTTGTAATAATCATTTTAGGAATAATTTTTTCAATGGGTGCTCTTTTATCTGGCTTCAGCACCCGGCCCCCAAAACGTATGTGCCCATGCCAATCCACATCACGGTGGTGTGTAAAAGCTTTCCTCATTTCTGCATGTTTGTCACACTTAAATGTTTCCGATCATCGAACAAAAGTAAATATTAGTCAGTGACAGCGCAACTGAACACAAACGGCAGTTTTTAAATGATGTTTTTGATCGATTGCCCTCTAAACCTAATAAGTGATTGGGCCACCCTTAGCAGCAACAACTGCAATCAAGCGTTTGCGATAATCAGTCAATCGATATTTATTTTTATAGCGCCCTACCAACAGCCAAACAGTGTACACAATGCAACAAATCACACAGTCAAAAAATAAGATACATATACACAACAGCACAGACAGCATAATTGTAAAACACAGACTAGGTGTCAAAAGCCAGTTTGAATAGGTGTGCCTTAAGGTAAAAACTGATAATTCAGACTGTAGTCCCGCTGGAAGAGAGTTCCAGAGCCTTGGAGCAGACACACTACCTCTCCTCGGAGGTGCCCTGACTGGCTGGTAAACAATCAGCAGGTGGAATAGGTAGGATCAATGGCCTTGAACACAAACACCTTCAAATCCATCCTTAATCCAACTGGCAGCCGGTGTGGAAAGAAGAGAATGGGGCTAATAAGGGCATAGGCCGAGCCTATCCCAGCTGACTTCAGGCGGGAGGCGGAGTACACCCTGAACTGGTCGCCAGTCAATCACAAAGGCATATAGACAAACAAGCATTCACACTCACATTCATACCTATGGATACTTTTGAGTCGCCAATTAACCAAACATGCATGTTTTGCATATGGTGGTAGGAAATCGCACGCCTGGGGACAACATGCAAACAGGCAACAGCGATTTACTGACTGTGTGGCCAACATGCTAACCACTCGACCGCCGTGCAGCCGAGTCTGGATATATAAACCTCCGTCATGGCAGTCAAATGCATTCACATCTTGAATGCATTTGATTTTCTACTAACACTTTGGCTTTTCCTCTGTGGAAGGATGTTAGTGACAAGCACTTTCCAGCTCACACATGCCTGACCCCTTCAGGATGCATCGGTACTGTAAGTGCCTCCCATGATATCCATCCATTTTCTATACCGCTTATCCTCATTAGGGTCACGGGTATGCTGGAGCCTATCCCAGCTGACCTCGGGCGGGAGGTGGGGTACACCCTGGACTGGTCGCCAGTCAATCGCCGGGCACATATAGACAAACAACCAGTCACACTCACATTCATACATAATTTAGATTCCCATGATAGTTCTGTGTATTTTATTGTCTAATAAGCAAGAATAACAACATCACACTTACATTAAAGACATTACGCAAGCTAAGACAAGGTTTCTTTGCTGTGTTTGATCATTCAAATCCAGCAATTTTTACTTCAGAAAATGGTAAAACAAAACAAAAAAAGAACTGGAATCATACAGAAAGGACATGTATAATACAGTTCAACAAAGTTGGACAAATATTGATATTTATTTTATATTATGCATCTTTGTATTATTCATCACGCCTCCCTTGATTGCATGTATCTGAATAATCCCATTCCATTCCATTTTCTTCCATTTATCCGCGTCCGGGTCGCGGGGGCAGCAGTCTCAGTAGGGAAGTCCAGACTTCCCTCCGTGTTCACTCCTCTGTGAATCACCACCTTTTCGTGGTGGAGGGGTTTGAGTGGCCGAGTGATGCTAGGAGCTATGTTGTCGGGGGCTTTATGCCCCTGTTAGGGTCTCCCAAGGCAATCAGGTTCTAGGTGACGGGCCATACTAAGAGTGATTCAGAAGACCCTAATGAAGAAAAGCAAGAGGAGTGACCGCACATTGCCCGGACGTGGGACACCGGGACCTCACCTTGGAGCCAGGCCCGGGGGAGGGGCTCGCAGGCGAGCGCCTGGTTGCCAGGCCTTCACCCGTGGGGCCTCACGGAACAGGAACACGGGAACTCCCCCCCGCAGACCCACCACCTGCAGGGCCAAACATAAGGGTCCGGTGCAATGCGATTTGGGCAGTGGTTGAGGGTCCCATCTCATCAAAACTAATCTCAAATGTCATCTCATAGCTCAGCATCTCATCTGAAGTAATCTCATTCCATCACATCAAATTATAAAAAAACATCTCCTAAAATTGTGTCTAAAATGAATTTTCTCGCTATTGGTTTATTTAAAAAAATGTATATTTGCCTATTTTTCAATAGCCACACTTTTTAAAACTCCATTTTTGTCTGTTGTCAACGTCCCTATTTGTTTATTTTTAAATGTATTTTATTAAAGTTGCCCACCTTGACCATTGAGCGACACTTATGCAATGACAATTCGTGTCCACATGGGGGCAGCAAAGACACAGAAAATGTGCTGCTGAAAACGCTGTGAGCAGCACCGTGTAAAAAGAATAACTGAATTACATGCACCTTTATTATCAGCATTTTTCCATTTATTCTGCTATTTTACACACTGCTCTTTATTTTAACACAGATCCGTTGCCCTGTCTGTCGTCAGATTGATACATATATATAACAATATTATAACGGATTTGTTTTCATTTCAACACTGTGACACTGGAAGTGCAGCTGCTTGCACTGATTGACTTTACTGATGCACGCTTCTTCATGATGTAACAAAACGCAAACCACACTCACGGAGGAATTATCAAAGATGGAGGTGTAATATAAAAGCAACAAGAGTGACTCCTTTCCTATTCCTGCCAAGCTTGATAAGAGTTGACGCGTAACACATGTAAACACATCCTTGCATTTCTCCCTTCAGCCTTCAGGGATATGCAAATGATTCAGGAATGCTGCAGCAGCCTTTTAGTGCAGCGTTAGCCGGAATAAAAAGGAAGATGACATAAATGTGTGTGAGAGTTAAGGTCGCTTTGTCACTGAAAGGTGCCGTTAAGGACGCCGGTGTGACAAGGTGTGTGTGATTGTAAAAAGGAACACATCAGCCAAACAATGTAACTGCCCTTGAAGTCCAGATTATGTATCGTGACTCTTTGTGATAATTAAGATGGGTGACAATTAGCCTGCAGCCACCTTGTCTAATGTGACACTTTGCATCATGTGCTGGCGCTCCGTCAGACACGCCTGCCATCCAACAATGTGTTTTCCTGCATGTAGTGACCCACTTCCTGTCTAATTGCTTCCCAGTTTACTTTGTAAATGTTTTATTCTAACGTCCAGTCAGCATTGGAGAAGCGTATGCATGCTGCATCTGCCTTCACTAAAAAAAAGGCTGGATTTTCATTCTACTGTCGGAGAATTTCCTCGTGTGTGATGTCCCAAATAACATCTTGTCAAACTTTACGTACCAATGGTGGCCTACTGCTATGCAAATGATATTACTGCCCTAGATGGGCTACAGTCAAAAACCTCGGTGTCATCTTCGTTTAGCACCTTTCCTTTGGTTCCCAAATACGACATTTACGAAACATAAAGCATATCAAACAAATCCTGGCACTACCAGATGCAAAAAAAACTTGTTCATGCTGTTGTGACCTTCAGCTTGGATTATTGTAACGCTGTCACGCTCTGCGTTGACACACGTCGGTAACATGGTTGTGTTCATGGGGTATTTCTTTGTGTAGTTTACTTACCTTGTGTTTGTCTTTCTAGATTTTGGCCACTCCTTCTGGCGGAGCTATGAGAGGTCCCACAGCTGTGGTCAATCATCATCATCATCCTCACCACCTTCTTAGGCTCACCTGCAGCGACTGGATGGCACTCGGCTATTCCTATTCCCTGAGTCACCTCGACACTCTTCTCTTGGTCCATACGAGAGTTTCCGGTTGGTTTTTCGAAGTGCCATCCAGTACAGGTCTGATGTCCACGGCTGTTTGGCTCATAGCTCCGCCAGGAGGCTTCCAGCTTTGTGATATATTCCCTGTGCCTTTCCCGCGGTGTCATTTCTGTTAAACCCCTTACCTAGGACACGGTCGATTTTTGTTGGACACTTGGCCAATATTAATAAAGACTGTTTGGACACAGCCTCTTGCTCCTCTGCATCTTGGGAATCCAGAACAAGGTCCGACCGCACCGCGTCACAAACGCTTTGTTAATAGGCTGCCCCTCAGTTAGTCCAAAATTCTGCCCTCAACTTAAGTCAACCCAAAACCCACAGTTAGAACTGACCCTTGATACGCTGATATGTATCAGAGACAATTCTGTTTGTTCTTTGGTCTAAGACTAAGACCTCTGGCTTGATCTTCCATGTATGCCTCTTATTATTTTTATATCTCACCCCAACCGGTCGAGACAGACGGCCGCCCCACAGAGCCTGGGTTCTGTCCAAGGTTTCTTCCCCAAAGGGAGTTTTTCCTTGCCTCTGTGGCCAAGTGCTTGCTCATGTGGGGCTTCAGTTGGCTCTCTGTGACCTTCATGTGTAAAGTGCCATGAGATGACTGCTGTTGTGATTTGGCACTACAGATGTACATTTGAATTTGAATTTGCTACATTGCAGTTTGAAGATCGCTCTATGGCAATTAAAAAATGAAATAAAATAAATCAGTTCTTTTTCGAGGTTGACTATGGCTACTGTTAGGTAAAAATGATCTATATTTAGGAAAATTAGATGTATTTTTGGCCCAAATTAAGCACTGATTATTGTTGTGTCCGATAAGCGAAAACTCAACCGATGTCACTTCCTGTCCGTCATGGATTCTCCTCCTGAGAAAAACTGTCTTAAATGTCTTTTTGTCATGGATTATATCTACTATATCAGGTAATAAAAATGTAAAGGTGACTACATGGCTGTTATTCCACATCGAAATTGCTCTAATAATGTCTAGAAGATCATTAACAGATTTCAGATGCCATAATTTGAAAATATTATATTTATAAAGAAGGGATCCTACTTCAAGGAAATTCACTTATCACTTAAATTCACGGGTTTGGAACCAATTAACTGCTAAAAAAGGAAGGACTAGTGTGTTAATAGAGGTGCGGACGGCTGATGATTGCAAAATTTGTTATAATTATTATACCATTATTTATTTTTATTGTAAATGTTACATTTCTAAAGCAGCCCCTTCAGGCAGCGGAGGCAATTTGGGTGTGAATTCCTTACGTCTTATATTTGTTTGTTTGTATTCTAGTTCTATGGTTATCCTCACAACGTTCCTAGTTGGAAACCACTTTTACGCTTCTGTGTTGGCATTATTGCTCCATATTTCACCTGTTTGAACTCCAACCACTGCATTCAGCTTTGGAGTTTCCAGTGTGAACAATTTGTAGGTGAGCACCACCAACAGACGTGACAAAGTTTGCTTTGGCAGCAGTCATGACACAGTGACAGGTTCACGTGTGGAAAACAGAAGAGAACAACATAAAACATCAGAGGAACAACTTCTTCTCTTTTTTTGATCTGCTTTTGTTTTGTCTGCGTGAAAGTCATGTGTATGCATGTGTATGTGTGTGTGTGTGTGCGCGCGCTCACTTTAAGAGCACCAGGAAGTGTGTTTTTCGAGAAGTGATGTAGATTTGAGTGGAATAAAGAGATTAGCCGTGTGTTGATAATCCTCTCCAACACACACACACGCACACACGCACACACACACACACACACACACACACACGCACACACACACACATCTCATCAATCATGCTGCTGCTTCTTGTGCAGCTTCATTCTTCACAGTTTACGCTGCAAACATCACGTCTGCGGCCCCTCAATGCATGTGATTTGTCTCAGGGAAGGGTGCCGTTCACTCTTGACAGGCTTAAACATTTCAAGGTTATTCTGCCACTTTGCTTAAAGCTAGTCATTTTGCATCCTTCTGCTGGTTTACTCGCAGTGTGTGTGCTTCTGTGAAGGCCTTCAAGAGTGACTCACCTGGTGTCAACAACATTATCTGACACGTTGACCCCACACATGATCCATATACGGGGGAAGTGACATATAATACTGTATACCTGCCCCCCCAGCACAAAAATGATGCGAGATTTTTAGGATTGTCAAAAAAACACATTAAGGGCGGTAATTAATTAATTTCATTTAAAATCTTTGACCTAATTATGTGTTATATTATGTATTAAAATTATTTATTATTATGCATAATTGCACTACAAATTGGAAGTGAACAGTATTATTTATGTACTTATGTTTTAATTTCTTTTCCTGTCTTGCCTTGTTTTATTCTGTGACTAAGTGATGAAGTTTATTATGACATTTTTGGAGAGCTGCTTGAAATGTAAATTTCTCTTGGAGGTTAGCAAAATATCTATCTAGCTATGTATCTATCTTTAGCGGAATGAACACATGCGCATCATTCTAAGCCCCTTTGTTATGACGGCAGAAGAAGTGACAATACTTGCAGTGTTATGACTTTATTCTGACCTGACCACATCAACAGAGGCTTAATTCAAATAACATAAATGTACCCGCAACTCCCCTACGCAAATCATCACCTTATCGTGGTGGAGGGGTTTGAGTGCCCGAGTGATCCTAGGAGCTATGTTGTCGGGGGCTTTATGCCCCTGGTTGGGTCTCCCAAGGCAAACAGGTTCTAGGTGACGGGCCAGACTAAGAGTAATTCAGAAGACCCTAATGAAAAATACCAAGAGGAGTGACCGCACCTTGCCCGGACGTGGGACACCGGGGTCTCACAGGCGAGCACCTGGTGGCCAGGTGTTCACCCATGGGGCCTGGCCGGGCCTAGCCCGAATCAGGAACAGGGGAACTATCCCCCGCAGACCCACCACCTGCAGGGGCAAGCATAAGGGTCCGGTGCAATGCAATGCGATTTGGGCAGTGGTCGAGGGCAAGTGTCCGGGCGACCTGGTCTTTGGCGGCCAAATCTGGTTCTTGGGACATGGAATGTCACTTCTCTGGTGGGGAAGGAGTCCGAGCTTGTGGAAGAGGCGGAGACATTCCGACTAGATATAGTCGGACTCACCTCAACCCACAGTTTGGGCTCTGGAACCAAATTCCTTGAGAGGGGCTGGACCTTGTTCTTCTCTGGAGTTGCTGCAGGGGAGAGCTGGGGTGGGCTTATTAATAGCCCCCCCGGCTTCGTGCCTCTGTGCTGGAGTCATCCCCGGTGAACGAGAGGGTTATTTCCCTACGCCTTCGGGCTGGGGAAAAGGGTCCTGACTGTGGTTTGTGCGTACGCGCCAAATAGCAGTTCAGAGTACCCAGCCTTCTTGGAGACTATCAGAGGGGTTCTGGAGAGCACCCCAGCTGGTGACTCCATAGTTCTACTGGGAGACTTCAACGCCCATGTGGGCAATGAGAGTATGTCTTGGAAGGGCGTGGTTGGGAGGCCTTCCCTTTTCTGAACCCGTGTGGTGTGTTGTTGCTGGACTTCTGTGCGAACCACAGTTTGTGCATAACAAACACCATTTGTCATTGTCATTGCCAGCATTTAGCCGAGCTTGTTTCCAGTGAACCAATGCTGACTAGAAACTACTGAGACTGCTGCCCTCGCAACCCAGATAAGCGGAAGAAAATGGAATGGTACCCGCAACTCTCAAACAGCTTTGTCCTCTGGTGATCATAAGACGGCAGTGAAGTGTATTCAGCACAACAACATTGTTATTATGTGTGTATTTGTGGTGTAAATAAACTGAAAGACAAAGAACAACAGTTCCCTCACTGGCGTAACTCTTATTGCAGAAGCACAATTCACTGCATTTAATAATGCTCGGTAATCCCATAATATACAGCTACACTCAAAACACGTGAATTCAACTTAAATTATGTAGTCCGCCTCTCACCTGAAGTCAGCTGGGATAGGCTCCAGCATACAACTGCGACCCTAATGAGAACAAGCGGCATAAAAATTGGATGGATGGATGGAACAATGACTATATACAAACCTACTTATTTGTTCATATACTTCCTGTCTGTCTCTTTTCTTCTGCACGGTACGCCTTGTGCTGTGCAAGCAGATGAGGCATTCAAGCGCATCGCATAACTCAGTATTTGGTTTTCAGACACACTGTTTACCACGTAACCCGTATAAAAGATGTGAGTACCTAACATACATCATTTTATATCATTATATTTATAAAATTATTTATCATTCTCAACATGATTTCACTGTACGTTTTCAACATTTTTCAGCCTCCTAGAGGGTCTTCTTTGAAGATCCTTGCCTGATCAAGATAAGGTGGCGACTTGACAACTGCCATTACATGTTATGCGACATATAATAGTTTTCTTGTGCCCATTGAGAGCATTAACTATTGAAAGTTTAAAAAAGACGGGCGGGCGTCAGAGACCATGTCAGCTTGGCCATGTTTTCCCAGTGAAGTCAGCCTCCAAAACCACTAATGCAGGCTAATCCACTTTCGTTTGGACAAACAGCGCGTTTGACTCAGTTTACACGTGCAAAGCTGCAGCCTGCAGACGACTTGAAGAGTGAACAGTTGAAGGGGCCTCGCTAACATGACGCCTGTCATCATCGTGGTGAAGTCGGCAGTTCTAATGTTACATTAGAAAACCATTAAGAGCTCATTTACAACGTGTAATTTTCCCGTTTGCTCCCCTTGGGCTCCAGTCCAACATCGTATATGACTGTAATGCTTTAGTTTGACAGGTCATGGGAGGCGATGAAAACAGGCAAGGGAAAGCAATTCCACATCCTGACACTGTACACTTTAAAACAACACACTGGGACAGAAAATAGTTCAAGCGAGCAAAGTAATCTTGTGGCTCAGCCTTTGGGGACCCTTTAGGATTTGGTGACTAGAAGACCACAGGTCTGAGACCAGCTATGGGCAAAAAAACAAACGTAATGTTGTGAATCTGTGCAGTGAGACGAGAATATAAAGTGGTCCATGTTTAATGAAGGTCCCATCGAAGAACTGATGTCTGAGGACAGGAATGCTGCGTCAAGTGACAGAATTCTCATATTTTGCTCCCGGTTCATACATGAGTCATGGCAGTGGCTTAACAACAACAAAAAAAACACATAAAATTGTACATTCTAATACGAGATCGCCACTAAAACCAATCCATTGGAGCGTTACGTACTATATGCTAAGATAAAAAATAAAGCATGTATTTTATTTTTACTGTATGGCGATGGCCAAAAAAAACCAAATAGCCCATGGGGCGCACTTTGGACATTAGACCGTTAAATACAATGTAAGCTACATTAGAGGTTGAGGTTCATAAATGTCAAATATTATATACATAGTGTACTGTATATTAAAAGCACGTAGACCATACATTCACAAATTTAGTACAGTAATCCCTCGTTTAGCTTGGTTAATTGCTTCCAGACCTGAAAAGTAGAGTTCCTTATTTATAAATAGAATATTTACAGAGTTAGAGCATAGAAACATGTTAACTTCCTAAATGCAGTTTGTTAGAGCCCCCTAGACATAAAATAACACCCTTATAGTCACCTTTACAGCCATACTACTCATTATAGTGGCAATAATAAGACTACATGAAACCATTTAAGACATAAATACTATAAGACTTGCGCTCATTTGTGTTGCCATAAATTCCATAGCACAGTGACTAGCAAACAGGAAATGACGTCTGGGGTTCACAGTTGAGTTTCAGCTTGCCGTGGTTTATGACCACAACAGTCTCTGGTATTTTTTTATTAGGAATTATTGGGAGGCAATTTCAACCTGCAATAAAAGCCTGTTGTTCCGATGATCAAGTCAGACACTTGTGTGTCTCATTGAACATTAATGAATTACACTTGTTATGCATTTTATCAAAGCCTCTCAAAGCGCTTACACTGAGGTCATCATTATTTATTCACACCACACTTGGTGATGGTAAGCCACTATGTAGCCACAGCTGCCCTGGGGCAGACAGACGGAAAGTGAGGCTGCCTGTGTGCGACATCAAACCCTCCGACCACCACCGACACTCACACACACACCATTTTCATACTAGGCAATGTGGGTGAAGTGCCTTGGCTAAGGGCACAAGGAAACATTTGGCACCTAGTGACCAAGTGACTTATATTCATATTTAAGTTCATTTAGCCATTTTTATGCTTGAAAATGATTAATTTAGGCGAAAAAGATGTAATATTTGCTTAAATATGCATACATTTTGACCAATTGTAGGCCGTATTCAAGCACAAAACATTCGTGCGCCCCAGTCAACAGGCATGACTATTCAACTTACGACAAATCAAACTGTTAGAAGGGTAACGTTTAACGTCTTTATCATTAAAAAAAATAAAAAACACACATTCACGTAAAACCTGCCATGCTTAAATCCAAAGCTTTATTTCCTCGTATCAATTAAATCGATTGATTACCTTTCAAACGATCGTTAGATCGATATATGTCGAGCATAGGAATATAAATCCACCCTCTGTTCAGCATGTTACCTAGCATTACAACAAAAATGTATTCGGCCGAAGGGGATTTGTAACAGTTCCAGCTAGAATTTGGAATGTTTTGGGACCTTCTTGCAAAGTTCAGACATGTGACAGAGAAAATGCTAGCATGCATCGTGACAACAACCCTGCATGTTGACTACGATGAAGTCGTACAATTTGCTGTTTGCACACAATTAGGAGCTCCACACACACACAAGAACCAATTCCAGCTGGAAAAGAGAGGAAGTCCAGGCTGTTTTCACACTCGGCTCTTTGTTTTGAGTGCGGCTGCCAGCGGAGGGAACGGTTTCAATCAAGAGAGGAGAGCTGTGATGGCGCGCGAGACAGAGAGATGTGAAAGCACACGTTTAAAATGCTGGCCAACTTTGTTTAGCTGTAATATGAGGTGTGTTTCATTTCCTGGAGCTGTCACTCTCGCTGATGACCTCACTCCGCATGTGTGTGTGTGTGTGTGGCCTTAGCCGTGTAATCACACACATAACATGTCCCGTGAAATGTAATGATCATGTGAAACACAAAGAATCTGTGTGTGCAGACTAAACACAGCAGGCTTTGGTGTGTTGCACTGATTAGAGGTGGACTATAAGGAGACTTCAACGTCCGGCTTGACACTTTGTTGCTTGTAGCGCTTTCGTAATTTGCTTTGTTGCAGAACAAGATCGCCTTTAACGTTTCTTTTGCTGACAACATCACAAAGTGCAAGTGTAGCGGTGTCTAATTTCGAGCCAGAGGACGTTTTGTTTTACTTTCCATGCACACACACACACACACACACACACTGTATACTTTATCATTACTGTCCAATGCAACACAAAGGAAGAGGATGCCTCCATTGTGTGTCTGTGGAATGTGTAAGTGCGTGTTTTTCTTATGCCCCAAACGAGTGGTTTTATCACAGCTGCAACAACAATGTGCACGCATGTGTGTGTGTGTGCGTGTGTGCGTGTATGTGTGTGTGTTTAGAGAGGTGTGAGATGAAAAAAAGGTTTTTCTCATGTTTATGTTTATGCATATCCATACCCAAAATTATTCATAACTATTTGGGTTAACAGGTATGTAGAATGAATATCTAGAAATAACATTAGAAAGTGGATAAAGGAAGAGAAATTAATGAAAAATATTACATTTTTAAATGTTATTTTAGTTGTGTTTTTAATTTCAGATTTAGTAAATATCTATACAATTATTTTATTGCTTTTTTGTATTGTATGTTTATATTTTATATATATATTTTTATATAGTATTAATTCATAATATTTGCATTTTCTTTTGGTTTTTAGAGTTAGCTTTTTGCAGATACTGGTAACTCCCAAAATACTTTTGAGTATTCTAATCAACTATATATTCACAACTTTGAAAATGCATGCATTGAAAAATACTTTTTTTCTCAAAGTGTAAAAAAATGAAAATAGCACAACATGTTACAGCATTTTGCCAGTATTTTTCTTGATAGTAATATAAATAAATATAGAGATAATATATAATATAATATAATAATATATAATATAGAGAGATAGATAGAAAGACAGCTTGAACATAGTTTATTAAAAGAGAAATTCACTTACAAGCAGCTAGATAAACAAAAGATACATTAAAAGTCATGTAAGATGCAAATGAATTATAATAAAACAAAAATGATAACCTCACCAGGTCACTGATAAACACATAAATGCGTGCACACACAAACACACACACAATGTGGGAAGCAGTGTCATAACTACCTCCATCCTCTTAATGACGCTAATGTCATTATTGCTACGGAAGATTAATGAGGGTTATTTATAGCTCATTAATCCATATTGAGTGGGACTGCAGATTAATTTGTTAATCATGCATCACTGCCCCCAAACACAGCCTTATTCTGTGTGTGTGCGTGTGTGCGTGTGTGTGTGTGTGTGTGTATCACAGATCATAACTTTTTCTGTTTAACCTTTCCATCCTATTATCCCACTGGGCTGAGTCATCTGAGGGGTCCCGTTTATGTCGACAACCCGTCTATGTATTCCAAGTCCCGGTCCGCCGTGTTCTTGGTCGACATACATGGTCGACCGCTTTTGTTGACATACTATATGAGACCGAAAGGAGTCATTTCTATGAAAATTGGCCCGTTAATGTCAACTTGTGTTGTGGTATTGTTAACTTAGTGCAGCGTGAAACAAAAAATGCAAACCAATTACTGTCTAGTTGCACCGCGTTCAAACATGCACTTGGTGATTTCCAATAGCTGGTTTCCTTTCTATTTATGTCAACAACTGCTTATGTCGACAGCAGTCAACCAGTCCGAGAGGCATCGAGATAAGCAGTTTCCACTGTTCCAATGTACAAACATACACAACAATAAACCATCACAAATCTATTTTTTTATCTATGCCGCTATGTGTCTATGTCAGTGCTTCTCAAATAGTGAGGCAGACCGGATCCCATTAGGGGTGGCATGTGAGGCAGGAATTAATTTCAATGTTAGTGCAGACCTGCCAACATGTACACATTTATTGTACTCAACAAGCATTTTGACCCTTGAAAACATCTGTGTGCTTCACGGCTCCCCGTTTTGTTATATTTTCTTGGTTTCAGTTTCAAGTTCAGTCTGTATAGTATAGACAAATATTATCTGATTCTCAAACATTTCTGTTCCCTGGGGGGGAATGAAAGAAAATAATTAAGAACCACTAATCTATGTGTATATAGTGTATATGACTGGCATAATACTGTAAAAAAGCTGTGCTATTTTGATTTCCATTACGTTTATTTCATTTTCATTTTGACAAAGTTCCATGTCCAAAAGAGTCTTTTTCAATGCATGTATATTCTATGTTCGGAATATATAGTTGATTAGAATGCTCAAAAGTATGCTAGAAGTTACCAGTATGTGCAAAAAGTAAGTAAGAACTCGTACACACCAGTGGACAGGCAGGAGCACACATTGATACGATGTCAGAGAAAAAAACACCAGAGCGATTGTGAGGTCTGATTTTTGTCAGGAAGCATTTTTGGGATGCAAATGTATTACTCTTTTGAACACATACTGTATTGTTTTGAAAATACTTTACTTAAGTGCCCAAGAAACTATCTGGAGCTACTTTCCACATCACCAAGACCGAATCAGAACTCACAGGAACAGGAATAAGTGGGGTGTAAGTCACGGTCAATGTACTACACTGGTGATGGGGATGTCATACAACTTCATGTCCAAAAATCCGACTATCTCTTTAACTAGCCATGTTAAAAAGCACAGTTTGGCACTGTTTGAAAAAACAACATTGATTTAATAGTGCATGTTAGGTTAATTGGTGACTCTAAATTGTCCATAGGTATATAGGTAATGTGAGTGTGAATGCTTGTTTGTCTGCCCTGTGATTGACTGGCGACTAGTCCAGAGTGTTCCATGCCTCCCGCCCAAAGTCAGCAGGGATTGGCTCCAGCATACCCAACGACCCTAATGAGGATAAGCGACATGGAAAATGGATGGATGGATCATTTACACCCGCGACTTGTGACAGGTGAGGGATATATACAGGGGTATGTACAAATGCTTTTTTCTGTTTAAATTTAGTGGGTGCGCTTTATATACTGGTGTGCTTCTTTTTTCTATTGAAGAAATGTTGTATGGATAGCCACCTTATAAAAGTGTTTTTAATATGATTCAAAAGCAGAAAAAACTTAAAAATACAGTATTATGAATCTCGATGTGAGGGTTTTAGCAATCAAGTGGCACTTTATTATAATCCTTCCAGGCGAGGATGTCTTTCTGGATATTAGAGCTGACTAAAGTCTTTTTGTGTGCGTTTGTGTGTGTTGTGTTGCTGACACAAGAAGGATGAGGGACATGTGGGGAATGGATATACAAGTCCAAATCTCCACAGTGGGAGAGACAATCAGTGGGAAAGAGAGAGGGATTTCCCATCTCCAGAGGATCTGATTGGAGCCCCTAATAACAAGCTTAGACCTCCATAATATCATCCCTCCCAAAACACACACATACACACACACTGCAGATGCTGTCCACCACCACTATTCATATCATGTGATGTTATTTTATATATACTGTAAGTGTAGGCTCCGACGATCTTTATTAGTAATATGATTTTGAATTGCTTTATTGCAAAATATAGTTGTATGTAAGTATAGTTGTCTCTTGCCACTTTGCGGTTCGAATTCTGTGGTTTTGTGTCACAATTTTTCCATAATGAATAAATTATCGCAGTTTTGTGGTTGACTACAACTTATTAGTCAAAAATATGCATATTAACACATTTTACATGTTCTTGGCCTAAATTAAAAAATTACAATCATAAAAATGGCTAAATGAACATAAATACGAATACTGTGATTCCCTGTTTATCGCGAGCCCACCGTGATAAGTGAATTTCCGCAAAGTGGGATTACTTGTTTATAAATGGAATTCTCATAGAGCATACAAAACTTTATCAGAGCCATCTAGACATGAAATAACACCCCTCTAGTCACCTTTACACTTATATTACCCAATATAAAAAAACATGATAATAGAAAATAGGATATTGTATAAACTAAGACATGTTAGCATCAGGAGTTCATTGTCGTTCATTGTTGTTAATTTTTTTTTAGCTTCAGAAGTTCTTAAGGTGGCTAATGCTTACTGACACCTAGAGACCAGAATACTTTGTCTTATGCTTATTTTTTTAACTAAAAGGCAGTAGTCAATCACGCAACAGGGATGATTTATTAATTAGTATAAGATTAGTATATTAGTTCTTCTAGCATACTTTTGAGCATTCTAATCAACTATATATTCCAAACATAGAATATACATGCACTGAAAAAGGACTCTTTTGGACATGGAACTTTGTCAAAATGAAAATGAAATAAATGTAATGGAAATCAATATTAGTATAAGATAATTAGTATAAGAAGCCGCAAAAATTGAAGAGCGATGTGACGAGGGACGACTGTATATGGCATTCAGAAAGATGTGATATGTAGTATTCTACACTGGTCACCAGGTGTCAGTAATGTTACATTAGTGAGACAACAGCCAATGCAGGAAGTGCGCTGTCCAGAGGCGGAGAGGCGGGGTACACCCTGTACAGGACGTCAGCCAAACGCAGTAGTACTGCCTATTCTCTGCCTATTCTCAGACATCTGACATAGAGTCTGGACAAAAAAACTAAAACATTATGACACTGCACCATGTTTTCAATTAAATGCTTTCCTTTTTGAGTTTGCACTATTCTGTTCATTAAGTGCTCTTGTTGGTGCACAGCCTTTCTAAAGCAACAAGTGTTAACATGAGATGAGGACAGAGAGAAAAGACCGCCAGAGGATTTGTGTAGAAGAGTAGCGAGTGAAAGAGGATTTGTGTCCTGTTCAAATGAGACCTTAAAAAGCAGTTTTTAAAACAGCAGCCAGATATCGTCGCTATAAAAAGACAACAGCTTCCTTGACCTACATCAGTCTCGGCTTTAAAAGTGACCAATACAGTGAAACCGTTCTCTTGTCTGTTACAGGCTGTCCTAAATTACATTTGCTGCCTAACCTGCTGAGGAAGAAAAATGAAAAGAAAGGTCAGGAGCATTTCCAACCCACAAAATAACATCCATTGCTCATACTGCACTTCCTAAACATCTACTGACAGTTCCCAGGATAAGAACATTTGTGCCAAACTTTGCTACATTGTGAGCTCCCAAAAATGACGTAATACTTAATATGTCATTTTCATGCACTTCAATCCATAGGGCCATGTGCAAGGGGGCGCAGTTCCGGCAAATGCACAAAAGATGCGCCACACTGCTGTGAGGCATAAAGCACCCAGTTAGCCCGAGGCAAGAGTTGAAAAAATAAACAATCTGACAAAAAAAAAAATCCTCAGAATGTGCAGGGGTGGGTGGGCCTGATTCAAAACATTGTTGTGATATGAGTGTGTGACAATGAGCTACTTTTTCTACAGTAATACAGTATATTAGCAGAAATGAGTTTAAATGTAGAATTAATGTAAAACATTTCCATTCATTCAATAGGATTTTTTTGTCATGGAAAACTTGGAGTTAGAGAAAAATGAGAATATTATGGAATGTGAAAAAGATATACCACTCCCAAAAACATTTTGAACTTGGAACCGTTTGATTCTGTAAGAAAATGTGGAAGTAGTTAAGAGTCAAAGTGCGGCAGATTTATAAATATATAGAATTCCGGAGCAGAATAATTATTGTGAATTTGCCCTTTAACAGTCACACAATAAAAAATATTATTTTTCCCAGTGATTGATGGAAAAAATGTCTCTAAATGATTGATGATGAAATGATGAATTAGATGTTAACAATTACACTTTTCAAATAGGGGTGCCCTAAAGTTTTTTATGTAAATAGACTCTTTATTATATCTCCAAGTCTTGAGTCATATTGCTTCTCATTTTAACTTTCCTATTATACAATACAGGATACATGGTCACCATTGTGGCTTATTTCCTTTTGTGTTGCAGCCGGCTTACAGTTTCTTACTCCTGGCTGGCCTGTTTACCCAGCAAGTGACACCACATCGTTCTCACCTGTAATCCACTGGAATGAATCACCCATTCTGTCTGCTCGCATGAATCACCTCCGCTAGCCTGCGGGGGGAAAAAAAGAGCGACTTGTCAGCTTGACACTGTGGCATGTGTGGTGTGAAATTCAAAAAATGGACAACAACCATGGATGTCGGGCAACTGCTTTGCAGCTGCGCTACTGACCTGTGTCAAATTGACTGACTTCCTCCCATTCAAACAGTAGCATGTCTACACAGACACACTTACCCCCACATTCACACACACACACACACACTTCTGACTGACTTTGAGTTGATAAGATTTGTTTTGTCCTCTACATCCTTAACTTGTTCTAATTGTACTTACACTGTAATCATTAAACGTTTATTTACTTCATGAAGAATACTACATTTACAATATACTATATATTATATTATATCTTATATAATATAATATACTTACATGCATATTAGGCAATCAGTTTGTATGTATTATTGGTCTAAATTAAGCCTTTTTCAGCATAAATATGACTAAATCAAGTAATATACAAAAAGTGAAGGGATTAAAGGATGCTACTGAAAAGAAATCTACACTGGCAACTAGGTCTCACTAGTAACTCGCACTAAACGTGATTGTCTACAACAACAATCAATGCAGGATTGAATTATCGCACTACAAGCACAATAATAACAATAATAATAACCATCACCGTCATTAACATAATCAAATCAATAACGCAGGGTACAGTTGTGGCCGTACACCAGCTAAAACTCAACTCTCAACCCACGATGATACTTCCTGTCCACACATCCGGAAGACATTTATTGAAACACACACAAGCACAACTCTTAATTAGCTTTTTTTCTCTGAGTATATCTATTTTATTGGCTAATATCAGTGTAAAACTGACTATAGGGGTGTTATTCCATGTGTAGAGAGCTCTAACGATAATAAAAACCGTATGTTGAAGGTCGTAAACAGGAATGCTCTAATTATGTAAATACTTTTGTACTCTTGTAAATACTGATATTTAGTTCATTTATCTCAGGCGGGTCTGGAACGAAATAACCACAATAAATGAGGGATTGCTATAAACTGAAACAATCTGAAAGTTAAAGTTATGTAATGACCAATTTTTATATGACATTACTTTTTTATTTCAAGACATGATGCCAGAAATTCACCTGTCAAAGTGACCTGTCAAAGAGGTAATGGGTGGGATTACTGATTGTATTAGTGGATCATTTCGTTTTCACCATGCAGTGTTTTAGCATCTCTATTCTAGTTGAAAAGACTGAACAGTTTTTGTTCTGCTCAAACAAACACAGCAAGGACTAACTCTCAGATGAACTCTAAAAGTGCTGGAGAGGACACAAAAATGCAGACACTCCCTGGCTGGAGGACACTTGGAGGAAGTGAGAGGGTTGTTGCTATGGAGACAGGAGGAAGCTCTGCTGGGTCCTGATTGGGGATTGGTCAGATAAGATTGAGTCTCCCACATGTTGGACATTATCTTTCTGAGGCCATTCTCTGACGCAACGTCTTCCCACCTCGGAAGTTAACCTTTAATTTGACCCTAACGCCAAGTCAAACTGTCTTGCCAAGGACGACCAACAAAAACTGGAACTTGTGCTTCTTCGTTCTCCTTTTGAGGAAATGAATAGAGTCTCATTTCCCTCACGTTGCGTGACAATACATGCGTCACTTTCCTTTTGTACACAAGGCAACAATGAGGTGACCGACCTGAACAACTTTTAAGACGTGGAAGATGACATGGCTTTGTGTGACTCAAGAGCTTTTTTTTATGATGGTTACTACGCATTTCTGTGTGATTCTAGCAGGTAGCAAGGCATAATTGATTTTTGGCTTGTCTTGAACTTTCAGGACACTCTTTGAATTGCATAAGCTCTTCTTCTTCTTTTTCAGACGTGTTGAATTGCACTTTGTTAGGCATGTTTAAAATAACTGTACAATTACTTTTGTCAACATATGACAATTATTAAAGTACATGACAATACAGTAAGCCCTTGTTTATTGCGGTTAATTGGTTGCAAATAAGTTAATTTTATTTATGATGAGTGCCATTGGCCAGGGCCGCCATTTGACAATTCCAATTAAAAAAAAAAAAAAATTGGGGTGATTGTCTTTTTTAGTTTTCTTTATTGAGTGTGAAACGATTTTTGTGAATTTGACACACCCCTAAATTTCATTTGATGAGTGTTTTGGAGTAAGACAATAGATATAGATAGGAAATATATTGTTCAATAATTATGTTCGCTGAAATAGGTTCCAGCATAACCCTGCAACCCTAATGAGGATAAATGGCCTAGAAAATGGATGGATTGGCATCAGGGCTCATTTTTATCAGATTGATCACCATTTTCAAATTAATTAATCTTAATTAATCACCATTTGCAACTATGTCTGAAATATGCCCATTTTTGCTGCATTTTACTGAAAGTAAGATAAAAGAAAGGACAAGATTATATATATTTGTATGTATTAACAGCTCCAAATAAACTGAAACTGAAATCAAGCTAAAAGATAGCAGTCATGAGGGAAACTCTATTTATCAAACACTAGTTCCTTTAATAGCAGCACAACATTTGAATCACACTTCAACCTTGTTATATTGACAATGAGGGGTCGGGTTTAGAGACATCACATATCTTAAGTTGAATTCACATGTTTTGAGTTTGTTTTCTGGGATTTCTGAGCATACTTTTCTCATTAAGAGTTACAAAGTAAGTGATAAGAATATCCGATGATTGTTTTTCTATGTCGTTCTGTTTATTCAGACCACACATGAATGCATAATAAAGACGTTGTTGGGATTTTTGAAGTTTCCCTGAATGCATCTCGCTGCTGTCTGATGACAATAAGAATTGTCGTTCCGAGGCTGCCGTTGAACGGACTAGAGAGGTCTTTGTGAGTTGGAGATACATATATGGTGTTGGAATTTCACTGCTGTTGATGTGTTCAGGTTAGAATAAAATTATTAAAGGGCAGCAGACTCTGTGTGACACTGTGGGGAGTGACATTGTCCGCCGTCTATGGTAATTACGTGAAAAAAATGATGTAATTTAATAAGTAAATAAATAAATTAATTAGGGCTGCTAAAGTGTTATTTGTGACAGCCTTAATATATATACATGTTCTCATATAATCGTACAATACTACATTTATTATTTACTTGTATTAGCATATATTTTTTATTCGTAATGTATATTTTGTTATTTGTTGCTTTCTAGTTTAAGTCAAACATGTCACAAATCAGTTAGTGAATTAAAAAGTTTTTCATTTTTATTGCAACCATTACAGAATGTGAAAATGTGCTGTGCAGCATTTTGGAAACTGTGCCTATACAATTTGTTATAATAATAAAGTGGATCGGATTGAAAGGCACAAAAAATGCGCCAAAAATCTTATAAATACACACACACCTACAAGTGTTAAGAAAAAAAAATCTTGTTTAATGAAATAACTAGGGACTTATTCAAATGTGGAAAACTGATTTATAGTTAATCCTGACAATGATATTTTCATTTCCTCTCCTAGCTTTTTTGGATTTTCCACTCTGCAAATGGAGAACTTCCAATTTTCTGGTCTTTCAAAAACTCTAGCTGTTTGGTTTATGGATATCCACAAGTGCAGGTATGTCCAAACTGCGGCCAAGGGGCCATTTTCAGCCTAAAGATGTGTTTAATTTCCACCTATGCATATTGTAAAAATAAAATAAATTAATTACTAGTGCAATATATTATTGGATATTACATTAATTTGCTTTGACACCTATAACACATAGCTAAGCTGTTTTGTTCATATAACATATATTGACCAACATCGGATTAATTTTAGCATCTTCAATGCACAAAATGTATCAAAGTACTCCCTGCCATCCTTTAATGTTTCTGTATGAGGCCCTCATTGGAAAACCCCTGCTCTAAAGCCGGAGGTATTTTGCCAAGGATACCTACTTGTGTGTTATTGCAAGTTACCATGTGCTAACGTGCATGTTTATGAGGAGGCGTTGGTCGGGGGATGGGAAGGGTGGGGGACCAAAAGGTTGGGGTTTTTATGATGAAATTGTGGGGCAATTTGGCGATGCTTTGGCTGTGGAGGGAAAAGAGAGCTGGAAGGCGTGAAGGAAGGTGGGATAAGGGAGAGATGGAAGGGAAAATGGGTGAAACAAAACAAGATGGAGTGAGGAGGAACATGAAAACATCACCTCTAAGCGTGTGTGTGTGTGTTGTTTTTTCTCAGTGATTGCGCTGTTGCATCCCTTACAAGGCTTTGGCTTGTGTGTGTGTCAGTCTGCGTAATTACTCTCATCCCTCTCCACACCGCATACAGCTGCCGCGTCTGGCAGGCTGGCATTCTGATAAACAACCCGTCCACATTAGTTGAGCTGGCTCGCCATGCTGTGCCCTTCGAGGAGGGCGTTTCAATCACCTTCAGGCCGGGCAAAGAACGCACCAACACAAGGATCACAACAAGAGTTTTGTGGGGATGGAGGGTCCTGGATTTAGTGCTCTAGTTAGGCAAACGGAGAGGAGAGGTTGCATCACGAGTGAGGCAGGAGTGGGAGCGGGAGGTCCCCCACTGAAAACATCAAAAGTATTTAACCTTGATGCTCCGTGTGGCGCAGCTGCACGGCCTGGCCTCAAAGAAACCTCCAGTGAGCTGACCTTGACGTCCTTCTAGTGCTAACACATGCATGTATGCCTGCACGACTGTAGTCAGGGCACCACTTTCACATTTTAACATGGTTTTAATTTCTCAATTTGGAGTCTGGAGTCTTCATGTTCATGTTTTCATGTTCTCCTTTAGCACATCTGACTTTGAATACACACAGTAGTGTTTAAAATAATAGCAGTCCAATGTGATTAACCATACTAAGTACTGTTATTAGTACTGTATATTATTATTGCTACATGGCAAACAAGTTACCAGTAAGTGCAGTAAATTCTCAATAAACAAACAAGACCCAGCATTCATGATATACACGCTCTTAAGGCTGTGCAATTGGGCAATTAGTTGAAAGGGGGTTGTTTAAAAATAGCAGTGTGGCCTTCAATGAGTGATCAGTGATCAATTTTGTGATAAAAAAAAGTCTGAATTAGGTGGGCCTTATTTAAGGATGGGACCAGCACTTGTTGAACATGTGTTTCTCTTTGAAAGTCTGAGGTAAAGACATTCTTCAGAAGAACAGCATACTTTGATTAAAAAATTGATTGTATAGGGAAAGACTTATGAAGAGGTGCAAAAAAATCGTACCTGTACCTGGTGTTACTTGTAAGTACTGTGACAGACATACGTCTATCTGATCTATTTACAAGAATCCCCCGCAAAAAAAAAAGGCATGTGCAAAAGAGGTAAAAATTTGCCAAAGAAAACATCAACTGACCAAAGGAGAAATGGAGGAACATTTTGTAGACTGGGGAGAGTAAAATTGTTCTTCTGGGTCCCAGGACGACCCCCAAACTCTGAATTCAAGCCACAGTACACAGTGAAGACAGTTAAGCATGGTGGTGCAAGCCTCATGATATGGGCATGTTTCTCCTGCTGTGATGTTGGGCCTATTTATTACATACCAGGGATCATGGACCAGTTTGCATATGTCAAAATACTTGAAGAAGTCATGATGTCTTATGCTGAAGAGAACATGCCCTAAAAATGGGAGTTTCAACAAGACAATGACCCCAAACACACTAGTAAACGAGCAAAATCTTCCAAAATAACAAATTGAATGTTATGGAGCGGCCAGCCCAATCCCTGGACCTAATCCAATGGAGAACTTGTGGGATGACATAAAAAATGCTGATTCTGAAGCAAAACCAAGACATGTTAATGAATTGTGGAATGTTGTTAAAGAATCTTGGACAGGAATAACAGCTAAAAGGTGCCACAAGTTGGCTGACTCCATGCCAAACAGATGTGAACCATGTATAAAAAACCTGTGGTCAAACAACTAAATATTAGTTTAGTGATTCATAGGATTGCCAAATCCTAGAAACTAACGTTTGTACAACATACTTTTGATTTGTAAAGTCAACGGCAGACACTGCTATTTTTCAGAACACACGCTTTTCAACTAATTGCCCACTAGCACGGCCTTAAGAGCGTGCATGTCATGAATGCTGGGTCTTGTTTGTTTTCTGAGAATCTACACCTACTCGTAACTTGTTTGCCATGTAGCAATAGGAATATACTAGTAATTGCGATTAATCGGGTTAGTCACATTGTTTGTTCTGTGTGTACATCTGTATTTTCATTCATGAACACATAATGTTAACATCAGTCTATCCATTCACATACAAACATAATGTAAACATTCACATAATGTGAATTATGTAATAAAACATTAAACTGTCCATTGACACCCACACACAAGCACATATTGCATCCCATTCATATACAGAGAATGACATCAACTGTATGTACACATGCACATACAAACATAATGTCATCACCTGTTTGTCTGTTCATACATACATAAGCAACTGTTGACAGCCACAATACCGCTTCTGTACACCCAACAACAAAGGCATGTCTGTCCAGTCACAGACTATAAATAATGTAAACAACTGTCAGTCCAATCACATGTATTTAATTCACTTCATAATGTAAATTATATGATTATATATTTGTTATTATTTATTACTACCGTTATTTAAAGTACAGCGATTAAATACCTTGAGTCCTACTGTACCACATTGTATATGTTATACTAGCTTCTCATTTTTCTGTGTATTTAAAGTTGGCAAAGTTAGATACATTGAGCAGTGAATTGTTCTGTGATGATAAAATGTTACAAGTTACAATGGAAATGTACAGTTCAACCATTAAATGACTGTTTTATATATTATTATGGCCATTTAAATCTATCTGTCCATTCACATACATTCATAATATTTGATTGATGATGATGAATTACACTTGTTATGCGTTTTATCAAAGCCTCTCAAAGCGCTGACTCTGAGGTCATCATTATTCATTCACACCACACTTAGTGATGGTAAGCCACTAAGTAGCCACAGCTGCCCTGGGGCAGACTGACGGAAAGTGAGGCTGCCAGTGTGCGCCATCAAACCCTCCGACCGACCACCACCAACACTCACACACACACCACTTTCATACTAGGCAATGTGGGTGAAGTGCCTTGCCTAAGGGCACAAGGAAAGTTTACTTCCTCCCACTGTGGGACCTGGTGTTCCTCTGAGTTCTCCCATCCAAGTACTGACCAGGCCCGGCCCTGCTTAGCATCTGAGATCTGACGGGATCAGGCTTTGACCGGCAGGTATGGCCACCATTCCATTCCATTTTCTTCGACTTACCCGGGTCCGGGTCGCGGGGGCAGCTGTCTCAGTAGGGAAGTCCAGACTTCCCAGTCTCCGGCGACCTCTTCCAGGTCCACCCGGACATCATCATCACATGCTCATCATCCTCATCGGGGGTTCGAGCTGACTGCAGTTTGTCGTCGTAACCGACTTGAGTGGCCAAATACTCATATTTGATGGCATCTGGCACTTTGGAGAGGTCCCAGTTTTCACTGTACAGGGCAGAAGGCAGACTGTGTATGCCGTTGGGTAGGTTGTCAATGTTTTGGTTGGAGTGGCCCATAGTGGCAGTGGGGCTATGAATATGGGCTGGTAAGTTATGGACAATAAACTAATTTTACTCATGGCATTTTGACTACCCAGCGATAACGTGATGAATTCCAGAAGTCAACTGTTGTTCCATTATACCACAACCATCATCTTATGTTGCAGCATGATCATGCATGACCCCATGTTGCAAAGACCTGTACACAAGTCTTGGAACACCCCCAGTTCTTGCATGGCCAGCATACACAAATGACATGTCACCTATTGAGCATGTCTGTGATTGGCGTATAAAACAGCGTCTTCCAATTCTTGTCAATATCCAGCAACTTTGCACAGCCATTAACTTGAATTTCACATGCCACAATCAACAATACAGTAAAGCTGCACATTTGGGAGAGGCTTTTTTATTGTTGCCAGCCTGAGGCACATTTGTGTAATAATCATGCTGTCTAATCAGCATCTTGGTATGCTACACTTATTTCAGGAAAGCAGGAGTGCTCACTGAAACAAATTTAGACAGATTTTTTAAACAAATCTCGTCGCCGAGAAAGTGATCGGCTGCAGCCTTCCATCTCTCCAGGACCTTTACGTCTCCAGAACTCGGGGGCGAGCAGGCCGGATACTTCCTGACCCTTCCCACCCTGGACATGGACTATTTGAGCCACTCCCCTCTGGCAGAAGGTTACGGTCCACTCGGACCAGAACCTCTCGCCACAAGAACAGTTTCTTTCCTGCGGCTGTTGAACTCATGAACACTTTATAACATTTGCACTATGGTCACTTTATAACCAGTATTTTTGGCACCTTATAATACCTGCACTAAAAACACTCTCATGCCTTTACTTATCAGTGATTTCAATTTTTTACTCACGGTTCTATGTTTAGTTAGTTCTATGTTTATTTAATGCTCTATGTTTACTTAGAATTCTACGTTGCACTGAGTCGCCAAAGAAAGTTCCTAGTTCGTGAATTGTTCACTTACAATGGCAATAAAGTTTTTCTGATTCTGATTCTGAAAGATGGTAGCAAATAGAAGTGTTGTCTTCATATTTTTTATTTAGTGTAAATATTTGTTTGACCATTCACATACACACACAATCCTAATTGGGTAAAACCTGCAAAAGATGTGGGCCTCATGCATATATGTATGTATGAATAAAGCATGCTCAAATAAAGTTGAAACACTGGATGCAAACTTCCCCTAAAGATGCCTCCAGACCAGGAGGCAGCGACAACAAAAGAAAATGTGCGTCGCATGTTTATTTGCCGTGCTGCGCCTTAGGCACATTTTCTGTTGCTCTGCGCCTTCATTTGAATTCAGTCATTTGAAAAGATAAAGCATTTCTTTCTTTCCTCCTAAATGGCGAGCTCGTCTTTCTCACCTTGTTTGCTAAGCCGAGCGCTGCCCAGGCCCGCAACCAGAGGGGAATCGTTTCACGCTTTTTGCATTTTAATGCTCTTTGCAACAGTGTGACTTGGTTTTTTATTGCCTCATTTTAGGCGGCGGCCATGGTGAGGCTGGCCTGTGTAACGCCAGCGCTGCAATGTATTTTTAATTGTCTGATTCAAACGTGCCGACAGCATCTCAGCCGGGTGGTGCTGAAATAAACATGAGTTCCGAAACTCAAACAATGCCAATCAGCAGAAGTGCGTGAGTACAATCAGCATGGCTGCCAAAAATTACCCACTTTGTCCACATACACACATACGCACCCACACAATGAGCTTTTGAATATTTAACCAAGTTAAGTCTTAAAACAATAGAGAGCCACTGATTGCTATCTGTAATCATTGATTTGGTTCAGGGGAGCACAATTTTTTTGGCACTTATATTTTGTATTATATAATAATAATATAAAATATATAAATATTAATAAAATATATTATTAGATATTACACTAATTGGATAGCTTAGCACACAGTATATTGCCTTGCACATCATCTTTAATATGGATGTAAATCTCTGTGATAGACGATTAGATCCGAATCTAGGCTATGTTCACACTGCAGGTTTTTTTCAAATGCGACTCAGGTCTCATTCCTACATGGATATACAATGGAGTGCAGAATTATTAGGCAAATGAGTATTTTGACCACATCATCCTCTTTGTGCATGTTGTCTTACTCCAAGCTTTATAGGCTCGAAAGCTTACTACCAATTAAGCATATTAGGTGATGTGCATCTCTGTAATGAGTAGGGGTGTGGTCTAATGACATCAACACCTTATACCAGGTGTGCATAATTATTAGGCAACCTTCTTTCCTTTGGCAAAATGGGTCAAAAGAAGGACTTGACACGCTCCGAAAAGTCAAAAATAGTGAGATATCTTGCAGAGGGATGCAGCTCTCTTAAAATTGCCGAGCTTCTGAAGCGTGATCATTGAACAATCAAGCGTTTCATTCAAAAATAGTCAACAGGGTCGCAAGAAGCCTGTGGAAAAGCTAAGGCGCAAAATAACTGCCCACGAACTGAGAAAAGTCAAGCATGCAGCTGCCAAGATGCCACTTGCCACCAGTTTTGCCATATTTCAGAGCTGCAACATCACAGGAGGGCCCAAAAGCACATAGTGTGCAATACTCAGAGACATGGCCAAGGTAAAAAAAAGGCTGAAAAACGACCACCACTGAACAAGACACACAAGCTGGAACGTCAAGACTGGGCCAAGACAGATTTGAAGACAGATTTTTCTAAGGTTTTATGGACTGAAGAAATTAGAGTGAGTCTTGATGGGCCTTATGGATGGGCTCGTGGCTGGATTGGTACTGGTTTGGGCTGGTATCATCAAAGATGAGCTTGTGGGGCCTTTTCGGGTTGAGGATGAAGTCAAGCTCAACTCCCAGTCCTAGTGCCAGTTTCTGTAAGACACCTTCTTCAAGCAGTGGTACAGGAAGAAGTCTACATCCTTCAAGAAAAACATGATTTTCATGCAGGAAAATGCTCCATCACACGCATCCAAGTACTCCACAGCGTGGCTGGCAAGAAAGGGTCTAAAAGAAAAAAAACTAATGACATGGCCTCCTTGTTCACCTGATCTGAACCCCATAGAGAACCTGTGGTCCATCATTAAATGTGAGATTTACAAAGAGGAAAAACAGTACACCTCTCTGAACAGTGTCTGGAAGGCTGTGGTTGCTGCTGCACTCAATGTTGATGGTGACCTGATCAAAACACTGACAGAATCCATGGATGGCAGTCTTTTGAGTGTCCTTGCAAAGAAAGGTGGCTATATTGGTCACTGATTAGTTTTTGTTTTGTTTTTGAATGTCAAAGTATATTTGTGAATGTTGAGATGTTATATTGGTTACACTGGTGAAAAAAAAAAATGAAATGGGTATATATTTGTTTTTTGTTAAGTTGTCTAATAATTATGCACAGTAATAGTCACCCGCACACAGGGATATCCTCCTAGTAGCTGAAACTAAAAAGTAGCTGAAACTAAAAACAAACTAAAAATTACTTCCAAAAATATTCAGCTTTGATATTAATGAGTTTTTTGGGTTCATTGAGAACATGGTTGTTGTTCAATAATAAAATGAATCCTCAAAAATACAACTTGCCTAATAATTCTGCACTCCCTTGTAAATGGGATATGTATGCGATGCGACTGCAGTGTGAACGCTGAGGTGGCATATATCCCACATATACGTCATGGAAAGGCGCATATTGCCATGCTTTAAAGGTAGGCAGTCATGGAACGGCATAGTTTATCGTGCAAGACTTGGATAAATGTACTCACCCATGTAAGTTGTTAGTGAAGCAGCTCTCTGCAATGTCTCACCACTCCACCCACACGCTTCTTGGAACAGACGTGGCAACAAGTTGTCTACAAACTTGCATACCTAAATTCTTGCCATCTTTCTTCTTCAGCTTCTACACAAAATCATTTGGTTGAGAAAATATTCACTCCTGTTGCGCAAAATCTTTGAAAATGCCACAAACGCGTTAAGGAGAGCATGCTAGTAATGTGTGGATGGATACTGAATTGGCAATATCTCCGATACCAGCTCCTCATCATATAAAGCCCATTCTGAAATCAAAATAGTGATACTTTTGATACTTAAAGTATATGATTTTGTCCTTTGTTTTTTCTGATGTGGTATATTATCTTGGCTATATTGTAAATCGCACCACTACTGCAATATACTTCACGGTTTAAAATAAATCCATAAATGACCATGATGTCTTGTATTCTCGCTATGATTTGAAATATTCTTCGTTTAAAATTTTACCAGACATATTAGGTGAATTTGCTCATAGTATTGAATTGGTATCGCCGATACCAGCCTGAATTTTACCCAGTATCGAATCAGAAATGAAATCAATGATATCCCACGTCACTGGAGCACACACCGCAGCAGTCTTTACATCCATAAACACACAGAAATACGAGCAATGTTGTTGTTCTGCGCATGCACGTCACATTACAAGTCACATTTGTTCGACAATGTGAACCAACGCATAAAAAATCAGATTTCAAATACGATATCCGAATTGGGAATCCTACCCTGCAGAACGTAGAAATAGTTCAGTATTTCTCGCACAGCCTGGTACCGGTCCGTGGACCGGTGGTTGGGGACCACTGCTGTAAGGCACTGACGAGAATAAATTCAACAGAATAACATGTCAGATGTATTTATTCTTTAAAAATTAGCTGAATGAACATCTTTTCCTTTGATGAGATCAATATTTTACGTTCTATATTTTCTATATTATTTATATTTGTATAGCTCTTCAATTAGGATTTGGAACATCTATGTATCAACCTGTCCCATAAATAGTGTTTTCAAGACTTCAGACGCAACATTTCAAACGAATGAAGTTACGAAGTCGAAAAGTTACCATACTTGGTTTGGTCGGGATCGCAAAGACATTCCCAACTTTAGCCTTCAAACGCAGGCTAGCTCGGCTAGCATACGCTCCTCCAATTCAAAGAACCCCAAATTTTCCAAACTTCGGGGAACTCATTTGGCTTAATTAGTTAGCCAAACAAGCCAGCTAGCGCCAGCCGCGGCTAACTCTGCTAGCTTGGACTCGGCTAGCTAACGCCGCGTGGTAAGCTGTGGAACATGCCCGACAGACCAGTCGCTCGCGTCGTCAAAAAGACACCGATTGCTTCGGGTCTCCACAACCCATTACTCCATTTCTGACTGATTCGTTTTGATGCGGGAGTCTTCTTCCGGTGCATCTGATTCGTTAGCTTCTCAAACCGAATAGGCGGTCGAATCGGTTAATCGTTAACTGTCCCCTGGCTGGATCCTTCGCTTTTCCTGTTTCTGGAAAAGCTTTGGACCCCCTGTTGTTGATCACGCATGCAAACTTTTAGAGGAGCGTTTGTCAGGACGGCTGACAAACGACAACATCTTGCCAGAAGACGCCACGTTTTCTTCACTTGCTTCCTGTTGGTGACCCGATACTTTTGTCCGCACAACTGTTAGCCTTGTTAGTTGGGTAAAGGCAAATTATGCGGCGGTCAATGTAACAAAAAGAAGGACACGAGTGGGAATGACAGACTGATAAATAACACACGAGCCTGGGCGTTGCGCTGACCTCGCGTTTACGTGCGCCGGCCTTCGGTGTTAGCGTGTCGGCCGCCTGTCTTTTCTCCCCCCCTTCAGACGTCACTGATAGGGTGTGTGATTGTGGTTGTTAGGCGAGCGGGTGACGAAAGACGAGCGCAACGAGCGGTCGGCAGGTGGGAGACGAGCGGCGGGGCGGAGACGGCTTCCAGGAGAGATTTGTAGGTCGTTAGCGTTGCGTTTTTGCGATGGCGGCTCATTTCAAAACTCCTTTTGTGAATATCTCCAACCCCTCCTCCTCCTCCTCCTCCTCTTCTTCTTCATCTGCGCAGTTCTCACACTGTCTCCGGAACTCCAAACAGCATTTGTAACGCCGCATTTGCTTGCCTCCGTTTGGAGATAAGCACTCTTCAGTGCGGGGCATCACAGCTGAGCGCAGGCTGGCAAACACGTCAGCAAGTGAGAGCAGATATTTGGACGGAGAATTCATTAGCGAACACGGACGCTTCAGTAGAATTCAAGCAGTTTTTGGTGCCGTACGTCTGTTTAGAGGACAAAAATACGGAATAGACCACTTAAAAAAAACTTTACGGTCATTATTTGAAGGATAAGCAACTCCGAGGTCATTTACCCCATTCTGTGTTTTGAAGTCGACCGATCTTCATCACCGTCATCAGACGCCTTGGCGGCAGACACGCTAGTTCCATCGTCTGTGGTTCAAATAAATGCGGCCTAATTCCCCGTTCTGCAAGTTCTCTATCTATTTCATCTTCAGACGTTTCTTCGACACATCGCTCACATCTTTGCCGTGATCACTGTAAACATCCATGTTGATAAATCATGTCAGTGATCCTCCAAGCCTATATTAACCAAAATCCTTTGGCCACCACCAGAAGTATGTTACTAAATACACTAAAATGTGAAAAGGGCCCGTTAGGAGACTAAAAGCTTCATTACAGCACAGTGTCCACATAAGCCACACCAGTTCGCACCTCCCCCTCCAAACCTTCAGGCGGCGCTTGTTGACATGCACCTCCAAACAAATATTAAATCTCGCAAGATCAGCACTCGCAGAACTGTGACCGGCGGGCTTTTTTTGTACATTATTTTCTGCATGTAGCCTGTGAAAGCACCATTTTTGTATCCGCCAGAGCAAACTAAGCAAACGCCAACAAAAAGTGACTGATTTTCCACATCAATTGGTTAAAGCTCCAACAAGGGTCTGGATGTCGCTTCAGTCTCCATTGTTCACTACACAGGAAGCTAAGTAGCTAGTCAATGAGAGCTGTGGTTGCTCACTTTTAAGTAAACACCGCCCCTTGTGGAGAATTGTGAGTAGGTATTGTTAGTCTTTTCCATTTTGTCGTTGCTTTATCTGTGCTGTCTTTCTTTTTCCCATTTTGTCCTTGATTTTCCTGTTTTGTCCTTGTGTTTTCCATGTGCTTTTTCTCATTGCATTTACCGGATGGCTCAAGCTGATGACAAAAAGCAAAGGCAAATGAGGGACCCGCCCATAGCCTTTGCTAACTAGTCTTTTTACCTGATACCTGCTTGGTAGTAGCTATGTTTAAATGCAGCTCTTAGCGCGGGTGGAGCGGGTCGCAGGCAGGAAGTAACATCATTATCACGCCACAATGGACACACTTTGCGCGACGTCTTACACGATGGTATCCATATGAAAGCTGCTGAGAGAATCAGCTAACAGTGTGGTAGGGAATAGTCACCCCGGCAGACAGAGCCGCTGAGCCATCTGGTAAATGCAACGTCAAAAGGCACATGGAAAAGACAAAGACAAAACAGGAAAATCAATGACAAAATGGAAAAAGAATATCACCACATTTGTATATTTCTTGTATTGTTGATTCTCTTTATATTTCCACATGTATTTCCTTGTAGTTTTGGCGCTCCTGTGATTCCAAAAAGTCTGGTCTGTGGCTCATTATTTTTTCCCTTAAAAAATAAAATGTAGTTAAAAACTATACATATAAACCATTACGAGATGTGAGAGGAAAATGTTGCTTCTACAAAGAATACAATGCTGAGCTGTTAGAGTGCAATTTCATGGTTTAGCATGTCTTCAGCTTCGGTACTTTGAATTGATTTTTGTGTTTTCATAAAAAAAAGTGGTTCTTGGCATTCTTTCTTTCTTGATTTTTTTTCTAAGTTTGGAAAGTTCTGTTCAAATTGTTTTCTGTATATAAAAAAATGTCAAAAATTTCACTATAGGGTATATAGTGCCATTCTAGGTGGTGTTTTAATGAAAAAATGTTTTACATCAAACCAAACATGCCTCTCAACCAGCCAGACAGAAGATAGAAGACAGAGGATTGTTCTCTCTTTGGACCAAAGAGTGGACACACCCTTAATGGGTGAAGTGATATTTACATGCTTTAATTCATGCTGTCAATTGCAACTATACTACCCCCGCACTCCCCCATCCTCAGCAGCTCCATCACCCTCCGGCGGTATTTCACATTAACATGTATATCAGTCTTTGGAGTTAAATGCACTGTGCGCACACACACACACACACACACACACACACACACACATTATGTAGCGCTCAGTCATGCACGCTGACAGATCCTAATAGTTGTTACTTTTAGCCACTAAAGCCAGACAAGTACAGTAGGACAGCGTGTGTGCTAACAAAAAGTGAAAAGATGGTGGCATGCATACACACACACACACACACACACACTTCTAAAGCCAAGCAATGCTGACAGCCAGCCTGCTATTTTTAAAGGGCATACTTCACAAGATATAATCTCCTCATCATTTGTCCTCAGGGATATGTGTCTATTTACACAATACACACATTTTCAAACACACACTCGTTGGTTAATGTCCCGTCACCCAGTACCAAAATGCCAAAATGAGTTGGGACTGATTTAGTTTGCTTTCAACTGGTGAACAAGGCCCCGGTGTTGTATTCTTACAACATGACAGAGATGTCGCACCACCAGCGTAAAAACACATATGAGGGCAGCTTTTACTCCCTCCTCGGTATTCCCTGCTTGCCGGCTGCAGGCTCACCATCCAGGCAAGCATGCGGCACGTGATGATGCAAGCAGTGGCCAAATAGCAGCAAGAATCATCTCAGCCTGCATGCTGCTTATTCTGCTTCCCACTTAGCTAAAAACTACAGACTGTTTTATCGCTCAGGACAATTTGGTTCGGATAAAACATAATCTGGTGCGAACGGTATCATACCAACATGTCTGCGGAAGCCATTTGATTAACTTCAGATCAAGTTTGAATACTAGACAGATGAAAAACACGGACCGGTCCTGAAATTACAGCAAAAATAATGAGCTGGCAGTCTTCGTGTTACGATGTATCCCATAAATCCACAAAACTGCACAAATAGTAAAAAATAAGTACATGCCTGTAGCGGAAGAATACATTATCACATTTCACTACAGTGAGGAAGGACGTCACTTTCATTGTAGTTCTTTTAACCATAAATTAGTTGCATTATGGTTGAGTGGTTAGCATGGTGGCTACACAGTCAGGCGATTTGGACGACCTAGGTTCAAATCTCTGTAGGGCATCTCTGTGTGGAGTTTGCTCGTTCTTTCCGTGCGTGCGTGGGTTTTCTCCGGGTACTCCGGTTTCCTCCCACATTCCAAAAACGTGCATGTTAGGTTAATTGGCGACTCTAATGTGTCCATAGGTATGAATGTAAGTGTGACTGGTTGTTTGTCTGCCCTGCGATTGACTGGCGACCAGTCCAGGGTGTAACCTGCCTCCCGCCTAGAGTCACCTGGGATAGGCTCCAGCATACCCACGGCCCTAGTGAGGATAAGCGGCATAGAAAATGGATGGATAGCTACATTATTGTATACGCTGCATGGTTCAAAGCATGAGAAAAGAGAATCGGCTTGTACCCTGGAATAATGGAGGTAGTCCTTTTCTAAACGTACTCTACCGCAGTAGCAGCAGCGTTTGTGTATCATTGGATGCATAAACAAGTTATACACATGTATTCAAAAATCGTGATGTGTAGTAGTCAACATCGATATTTATATATTTTTTCCCAAATTCCGTTTTATTGTTTTCCAAATCCCGAATGTTTTAGAATTCCATTTTTTACATTTGACCCTTACTTTTACCAGCAAAGAGTGTGTGCTTTTTGGTTTACTGAATAAAATGGCCGTTAATTACATGCAAAAATCCTTACATTTATTGATGTAATAAATCAATGGACAAATCTGCCCAGTAATTGAGAAATGTAAATGAGAAATTGATGTGGAGGTGTCTTGGTTTTCTAATAAGAGGCCAGCCTCTGCACACATTGCTACAACATCTTCAACAAACTGTAATGCCTTTGTGAATAAGGAAGATGTAGTCACCCATGCAATTCCAACTGCTTATGTAAGATATTTTTTATGTCATGCTTATTTTGTTTACAGTTAGCGGAAGTGTGTGAGAATGTCAATTGATGAATGTCCGTTTGCGGCTAAGACAAACTGGGTGCAAGAATAAACGTGCTTCTCGGCTTTTGTCACTCAGAATAAGTCTCAGTAATGAGACTCCACCATGATCGAGCCGTCCACCAGAGAAATACCTTCTGCTCACGATGACAGCATTATGTCAATTTCCGCGAGATTCCACGTATAACGGTAAATTCTGTTTTCCTTGGCCTATTCCGCTATTCCGTCTGCGATTCTCTTAATGCAGAAATCACAGAGCCCTACTCAGACTCCTTAAATGTCACGTGGAACAAAACCATAGCAAATCAGGAAAGGAGTGGACTGGGCAATACCAGAGTGATTGCGGGGATTGGCAACACCGTGACAGTCAAAGTGTGACGGACAGCAGAAAATGTAGACAAGCCTGTACAATGGCGCTACCAGGAAGCTAAGAGCAAGCTTAACTTCTTCCAACTGTTTTACGGTAGGCTGGGAGGTCTGCGGCACATTGCTGCTTTGCTGTTCATTAAGGTTTGACCATGGAATCCTCTGATTCATGGGGAAAGACTTGAACGTCTGTGGACAGATGGTTAAAGGTGTGGATCGGTTCAAAAAAGTCTTTCTACTGTATGTTGCTTAGTTGAATTATGTTTTAATAGAATACAAAGATGGCAACAAGGTTCGCTTCTCTGATAGAGGACGACAGTTTGGACTTAATTGTGGAGGATCGTGAGGTCGTGAAGCAGTGATATCAGCTTTGTGGAACATCAGTATCGTCACAAGGAGCACACAATGTTTCTCAAAGTTGAAAGGTAGCTTTGGGTGGCAGCAGCAAGCTCAGACGCCACAGAGGGAATATTGGACCTGCTCTTCTCTGCTGTAGGTACAGCAGTGTCTTCTGATTACGGTGCTGCCTGAATGAATGAAGCGCTGTCAGGCTGCACCATGAATGTCACACTTTGAGGCAGTGTTAAAATAAAGTTTGTTGTGTTCGACATTCGCCTCGTTCTCCTGGCGTCTCGCTGGCGGTCCTTGATGTTGGCCTCCCAGTGGTCTTTCTGCGGTCTCGGCACCGTCAGGGAGAACATCAACCACTTCTTTACGTGTCAGCCAGGACGTGGTTTTTAGTGCGCTGCCTGTGTTTTTTAGGAAAGTAGGCCAAGAGCACGCTGAGCTTGAGAAGAGCGAAGCCACGGAACGGCGCAGAGGAGGGAAAGTGGCGCGTAAACAAGAGTTTCCATGGCGTTTGTGATGTTGCGTTTGATCAATCAAGGGACAGACGTCATTCTCCTACAAGATGCCTTGTTGACGGGCAGGCAGCTGATATATGACAGCGTCCCGCTCATCATTCCTATCATTTGTCTCTAGGAACGGTTCAGGGAATTGCATTAATACGGCATATCCTGTATTATTTAAATGAATTCTGCCATTACTCTTCACGTTTGAATTATTAAGAACAAAATCATAAAGGATGATTAAACTGACATATTTCATCCAGAATTGACTTTCCCTACGGAGTGCAACATCTTTACTGTCCAAAGTGACACCTCAACATGCACAAACAGCAAAAGACTTGACTGAAGTTGTTGAAGTACAACACACAAAACAAAAAGGCTGAATCTGAAATTCCCAACAGAGGATGGAGAGAAAACAAATAAAAGAAATGACAGAACATAGACAAACCAAACAAAAAAAACCCAAAAAACCTCAAGACTGAGTGGGACCTCATTTTGGCCTCCTTTGTGATTTGTGTAGAAATATAAAGACTAGGGATAAGTGAGTACACCACTATCTGTATCTGTATCTGTAGCTGATATGTTCACCCGTATAAATTATCTGTGTCCATATGTGTACTCTAGACTGGGCGGGGCATAAACTGAAAGTGGGCGTGGTTTAAATGGAAATGGGTGCGGCTTAAATTAGTAGTATGAAATTAACACTGATTGATGGAAATATTTGTATTGTTTATTTTAAAACTATTTACTAAGCAGCCTCAAAATTTAGATTCAAATTGTATTGTGTGTGTAAGTCGGGGGTCTCAAACTCATGCCATGGAGGGCCGAGACACTGCAGGTTTTTTTTCCCAGCCAGTCACTAAAGTAGGTGCTTTAATTCAAGAGCTCCTTCCCTCAAATTGCAGGAGGTGCTGATCATTAAAATCACCTGCTGTAGTGACCCGCAGAGAAGTTCAAGCAAACATCCTGTGATGGCAAACAAAGTAAAAACCCGTCAGCCGTGTTCACTGTATTTTTCTCAAAAGAACCGTGTTCAGTACTACGAGCAAAGTTTTCCAACTGGCTTTATATCACCTGCCAAATTAGAAGCAAGAAGAAAAAAACACCGGCTGTGACCAATGCAGCGTTTACAGATTTGTCTTGTCAAATGCACCCCGTACGTTACGAAACAATTCTACTAAGTAACTTTAGATATGAGGAAAACGTTAAGAAACCCGTCTGGAGTGGAGGCGGTGACCAAGGCAATACAAGCCGTTTTCAACTCTGTCTCGTCAAATGCACCGTGTACATTATGAAACAAATATGTTTACCAATTAATTTTAAACACAAACCGAAATATAACAAAATAGAAAACATGAGCTGAGGTCAAGCCAAGCAAGCAGAGAGTCTGTCTTGTGTCCGCGTGTGAAAGAGTGAGAGACATGGCTCGGCTCTCTGGCTGTAGCGAGTATGTCTAGACCATCAAAAGATCCATTTAGTCTCCTCTTCCAGTAAAAAAAATGTTCTAGAGCTGCACAACATTACAGAACTTATAAACGTTGTAATCTTTTGTATTGTCACCTGTTAGAGCCACAAAATACAACAAACAAAAGTGCAGCTACATTTGTAGACCTACTCTGAGCTAATTTAAGATTTAGACATTCTTTTATTTTCTGTATCATTTCCTGTTTGTTTTTTTAGTTAGGAGAATAGGTGCTCTGATATTTTTATGAACGAATAAGTCTTGTATTCTCTAACTGTGAATGGCTTCCCATCTCATGTACAGCCCAGTGTTGCCAACTTGACGATTTTCTTGCTAAATCTGACTTTCCAAACCTTTATTTTCTCACAACAACTAGAGAACAATGTGATGACTTTTTTTGACAATGTTGGGGACGAGAGATTGTTCTGGTATTTGCATTTTTGTTCACCAAAATAGTAATTTGTTGACGGTTCCTAGAAAAATAGCCAGCGGTAAAAGCGGCACCTCCCATTACCACGGTTTATTTGCAGACATAAAAGTGAAAGCACATATTGTCCCGAGCTGTGAGTGCACAGTCAGTCAACTGCCGCTGCAATTAACCTGCCTCTCCTGGAGTCACCATCTCGGCGATTAGCGTGTCACGGGCTGTAAGCACATAGCTACAGCGCACTTCTCGTTATAAAACATATTGCTATGCTCCTGTTAATTACATAGTTTTATTTTACTGCGCAGTAACTTCTTTCAGACTCAACTCAAAACTCCTTCACCTTTTTTCTCTCCCACGCAGTGACACACTGCTACACTAGCCTACCTCCCCCCTCCCTTACTCATCCAATCAGGAGGCAGAAGACAGTCCAGATGCATTCACGGACTTGGCGGCGAGTCATCTATTTCATATTCTTTTAGAAAATGCACATTTTCACAGCTACTTCAGTGTTAAAAAAATCACTGCGCTTAACAAAGGGGGCTGAAGATGCGTGGGTTGACTTTGTGTGACTGACCAATCACAGTGTGTGAGTGTGAAACGTGAATACATAAGCAGTTACTCAATGAGGATTTTCCATATCTGTGTAAAATTAGTATCCGGCTCATCCCTAAAGTTGGTGTACTTTTTGCTTTTTGCTGTAATATGGTCAGGGAACAGTCGCACTGTAGAGAAGTTATTAGAGGTTATTTTTACCCCACAGACACTTTTACACAGCATAACACTACAATTTGGTGACTATTAAATTATTTATGTTTTAGGAAAAAATCTGACTTTGGAAAATAGTGATTAACATTTTTGCTTCTTTTCATGTATGTTGTTGACTAAAAAACTAACTCTTTGTGTTTGGTTCATACTGATTTGGTCCCTCTAAGGCCTAACCGATTATTCCATTAATCGAATTAACAAGCTTCAGTTTAATTGACTAAGAAAATAATCATTAGATGCGCACTTTTACTAATAACATTGTAAAATACTAATAATATTAAAAGCAATAATACTGTACATATGAAAAGGGAGATTAGTGTTTTATAGGTTGTTCAAGGTCAAATAAAATATAGCATTTTTTAGCCCATATTACAGTAAATAAAGTGCTTTTTCCCTTTCTTCCTATGTAAGGAGTGTACAGAATAATTAGGCAAATGAGTATTTTGACCACATCATCCTCTTTGTGCATGTTCTCTTACTCCAAGGTGTATAGGCCTGAAAGCCTACTACCAATGAAGCATATTAGGTGATGTGCATCTCTGTAATGAGAAGAGGTGTGGTCTAATGACATCAACAACCTATATCAGGTGTGCATAATTATTAGGCAACTTCCTGTCCTTTGGCAAAATGGGTCAAAAGAAGGACTTGACAGGCTCCCAAAAGTCAAAAATAGTGAGATTTCTTGCAGAGGGATGCAGCACTCTTAAAATTGCCAATCTTCTAAAGTGTGATCATCGAACAATAAAGCGTTTCATTCTAAATAGTCAACAGGGTCGCAAGAAGCGTGTGGAAAAACCAAGGCGCAAAATAACTGCCCATGAACTGAGAAAAGTCAAGCATGCAGCTGCCAAGATGCCACTTGCCACCAGTTTTACCAAGCGCCAACAAGGTGGAGTACTGGTTTGGGCTGGTATCATCAAAGATGAGCTTGTGGGGCCTTTCCGGGTTGAGGATGAAGTCAAGCTCAACTCCCAGTCCTAGTGCCAGTTTCTGGAAGACACCTTCTTCAAGCAGTGGTACAGGAAAAGAAGTCTGCATCCTTCAAGAACACATGATTTTCATGCAGGACAATGCTCCATCACACGCGTCCAAGTACTCCACAGCGTGGCTGGCAAGAAAGGGTCTAAAAGAAACAAAACTATTGACATGGCCTCCTTGTTCACCTGATCTGAACCTCAAAGAGAACCTGTGGTCCATCATGGCTGTGGTTGCTGCTGCACTCAATGTTGATGGTGACCAGATCAAAACACTGACAGAATCCATGGATGGCAGGCTTTTGAGTGTCCTTGCAAAGAAAGGTGGCTATATTGGTCACTGATTAGTTTTTGTTTTGTTTTTAAATGTCAGAAAAGTATATTTGTGAATGTTGAGATGTTATATTGGTTTCACTGGTGAAAAAAAAAATTGAAATCAGTATGTATTTGTTTTTTGTTAAGTTGTCTAATAATTATGCACGGTAATAGTCGCCTGCACACACGGATATCCTCCTAAAATAGCTGAAACTAAAAACTATTTTCAAAAACATTCAGCTTTGAGTGAATATTAATGAGTTTTTTGGGTTCATTGAGAACATGGTTGTTGTTAAATAATACAATTAATCCTCAAAAACACTACTTGCCTAATAATTCTGCACTGCCTGTATTATATATTTAATAGTGTTTTTTTAAATTGCGAGGTTCACAACTTAAAAAAATGATTCATACGCGCAGTTTGAATCAATGGCATTTAATCAAGCTTGTTCGTCGCCAGGTGGCTCGGTGGTGTCGTGGCGCGATGTTTATTTTCCATAGCTACATGTCTGGCCAGTGAACACATCTTTTGTCTTCTGCTGGTCACTGCTGCAAATCAAAACAATCAATCAAATGCTGACACAAGTCAGCACAATATAACAGCTGAACGGCGTTCCACAAGTTCTTAACGATCAATTAATAATTGATTAGTCAAGCCCTTGCCTACGACGCAGTTTAAAATGGAACAGTTTATGTTCATGATTGCATCACATCTTATTGCCGACTGGTGTTTTGCTCAATGCTCACATTTTGCTCCAAGTGCAATACTTGCTCCGTGTGTGTGTGTCTGCACGCAGAATTGATGCCCCGGGGTTTGCGCTGGAGTTAATTGCCTGCTCGTTACACCTCCCACAGCGTCAGCGTGACACAGTGCACGAGTGTTTTTGACGAGAAGTGAGCTTCTCGAATAGCATCAACTTTGAGAGATGAGAACACGCTGAGAAGGAAGATTCGTTTTCTCAATCCCGCCCACCAGGCTCTGGTTGGTCCAGAGGCCTCAAGGGCAGATGCCTTTTAAGTTTGAAGGGAAAAAAATGTACGCAGTCGTTGGCTATAATTAGAACATTTTAGCCCTCACATTTTAGCAAGCATTTTTATTACAACTTGTTAAAACAGAAAGTACGCTATAACATACTGTATAGTTTAGAGTAGTCAGTGTACAGCAATTATAGCAGTGTAGATTTACTATCCATGTGTGTTGTGTACGTGTCGACTCATTTTCGGTGGACAGTCGTGCTTCACAATGTCACGATACAAGTTGGTATTCATGTTTCCCCTCAATGAACCATAGCTCCCCAGCAGGGAGTCAGCAGGACTCATGCACGCTACCACCACCATGCTTGACTGTTGGAAAACACGGTTATCTTGCTACTCACTTGTTTTGCCAGCTATTTTGACAATAATGGCTGCGTGTTGACCCATTTTCAGGGTACTGTACAAGCCCTATCCAAGTTTACTTTTGATAACATTCTCCCTTGACAAGATATACTGACATAAAAAATTCTTGGGCTGGGGCTGTACTCTTTTGGGAGATAAAACTGTGAAAGTGAAAGCATGAAGATTGGTGTGATAAAACGTCCCTCATTGTGATGCTTTCTTTGAAGACCTGTTTAGTCTTTAGCAAAACAACGCGTGTGTGTGTTTGTGTGTGTGTGTTTGTGTACTCCTCTGTGGGAATTCAAAGTAAATATCCACATATGCTCCCAGGGGTATTATGAAAGCCTCATGTAGATGTGAGGCGACAATTTGAGCAAACAGCAAGCCGGTCTGGGAACAAAAGGCAGAGTGAGACAACATGCGATGGCGGCTGCTCTGATACCAGAAGAACACACGCGGCCCATCTTATCCTGCCCAAATTACTGATTTCTGTGTGTGTGTGTGTGTGTCCACCTAACCGTGTGTGTGGTAGGGCGTCACTCTCATCTCATTTATCGGCTTAGACAAGATCTCTGTCTCACTCACACACACAGAGTGAAATATTCAGCAGCCTCATGTGGGGAAATCTCTGTGGATTATCCCCAATAACCTGTTTAACTTAATCCTTATCTCAAACACATGAATAATAAATCCACCCCCCCTCCATTCCACTTCCACCCCGTGTTCACTCGGAGAAGTGACGCCTTTCTCACCTTGCTCTCCGTCACCCTCCCTCCTTCCCTCCCTGCTCCATCTCGCTCGCACACTCCATCTGCTCGCTCTGACACGAGAGCGCTCGTCTCCAAACCTCCCAAAACATCACTGCTTGCCGCTGCTGGTCTTGGTGGTGCTTTTGGCTTTTTCCCAATCTCCAGGACAGGAAGAGGAACAGTAGCAGCAGAAAGGCAGTGAGGACTGGACACAATTCCAGGAAGAGGAAGTGGGCAGTGACCTTTCTGAGCAAAAGACGGCGAGGGTCGCACAGCTGCTGGACGACACTTTGAGGGAGGCTTGAGGAGGAGGAGGAGAACCTGTTGGATCCATTAGTGGATCCCTTTCATTGGGAAGGAAGAAGGTGCTAAAATATTGAATATCTTCTCATCTTTCCATGCCAGTCTGAGGATTTGGAACTTTGAAGGAACGTCTGCTGAGATCTTTGGAATATTCTACTTGACGGAGGATTTGGGACCCCGGACTGACGGCAGCGAGGTAGGAGTTTGATGACACTCAAAGGAGACTAGATTAGGTACAACTGCACACTCCAAAGAGATCCAGAATAACATGGTGCTACACTGTAATATAATTGTGCTTGGAGGTGAGAGCTGATAATTAGTTAATAACAGGAATATTTTAGGCAACAATAATATACATATAAGAGTATCAATTAAAAGTGTGCATTATTAGAATTATGTTTGTAAAGGTAGAATAACACTGTTTGGGGTCTAATCCCAGGTGTACCTAAAAAAGTGTCTGTCTCAGAGCACGGTCGCAACGATGGTTACGAGCTCGTTAGGTTGCGCTGTCGCCCGCCAGCCCTTTTGTTTAGCCGTGCCAACGCTCTCGGACAGCCGAGCGTAGATTTAAATGTTCTAATTGAGTGCAGCGCCGACTGCCCCCCACCCCCAGGCTCCCTCCTGCTATGTCGTTGTCTCCCGATGGGGGTGTCGTCCGATTACACAGTCGGCTGCCAACATGGCGAGGACAATGACTGGACGCTGCACAAAAGAGCAAACTAGGAGGATTTTCATCATTTGTGTTTGGTGGGAACGTCAGTTGGACATTCATTGTTAGCTTCTCCATGAAATGTCAGTATATAAACAATGTTTTTGGTCACTTTATTTTTTTACATCTCTAGGAGATTCAAACTTTTTTACAATGTGAAAAACAGAAGTTGAGATTTGACATTGTACCCTTCAAAGCAGGGTTGCTGTCTGTCAAGCAGACTGAAACCATCTCATGTGGAGATGCTCATAGAAGTTGCTTGCTGCATATTTAAAGAAAAAGCGGACAAAGAGTATTATTATTGATATAATTTGTATTAACAATTCAAAATATTCTCATTATATTTGTTTTTTTTAGAATGTGCCGCAGCACACTTTAAATTCATGTTCTGACGTTTACAGATGACCGGGAACGTTAATTATAGGTCATATCTGCATGTACTATCTAGTTGGTTTGTCGATTTCCATGAGGCTTTGGGGAGCGTCAAATGTACCAAAGAACCTAGTTGACAGCTACCTAACTCTTAACAAAAACAAATGCATCGCTCCATGGTTTTCTTCCAGTATACATTCCTTTTCTATACTCACTCTGGTATGCAGGAGCCTACTCCAGCTGACTTTTGGTAAGAGTCGGGGTACACCCTGAACTGGACCCAAGCCAATCACAGTTTACTCCACTGTCGTTAGATGAATGGAATTATTTTTGTAACCCCTGCAACACAATCAAAATGGTACAGTCCTGCATTTTACATTGAATCATGAAGTGGCCCGCAAACAAGAAGTCTTTACATTTATATAGAGTTTTTCAATTTGTGTGATGATAGAATTGTTCCCCTTTTTTCAGAAGAATTTATAATGTTTAGCTCCACAGAACAGCTACACCCTGCTAATATAAACACACAAGTAAATTAATCAACAAATACAATTCAAAATTTGAAATAAATATAAATGTATTATAATTTTAAATGTTTTTTCCTTTTTGTATGATTCATTTAAATTGTCTTTGTGCTGTTTAAGTCATGTGAAAACATTGGTCTGGCCCCTCAAAAAAAGCCCCAAACCCATGTTGTTATTACGATTATGATGATGGCTGTTCATATGTTGTGAGGTAATTCAAACCTGCAATAATTGTTGCTGAAAGCAATATATTCTGGGGTGTGTGTTACTGGTGACACCTAGTGGTTAATGTAGACTACCATTCATCAACGTTATTCAATTCCTTAATCTGTATTTGTATTAGAGTTCATTTAGTCATTTTAAGCTTAAACATGCTTAATTTAGGTCAAGAATACATAACAACAGCTGATGTGCATTTTTTTAAACCAATAATAGGCCGTAGTCAAGCACAAAACCGCAGTCACTTTTTTTGTAAACCAGCAACAGAGTGAGGGTGCGATGTTTGAACTATATGTCACACAAGGGACTATAATCCTTGAAAAAAAATCCCTAATAAAAACACGTTTCCTTCTTGGCATGGTGTTGACGACCCCGAGGATGCGGCGAGTAGGACGCCAAACAGGTCAGGAAAGAGCATTTTCTTTAATAATGAATGCTGCTAAGCAGCGGCAGCAAGCAACAAAAGCAACCACGAAACACCAAACAGGCTACGAACAGAAATGAACCCAAATGATCCGACCAGCGGCCAAGCACACAGCTGAACTAAATAACTAAGGACAAATTAGGAGCAGGTGCGAAAGAATGAAAAAGTGAAGTTTACGAGAAACGGAACGGAACAGAACAGGAGCTACTACCAAAATAAGAGTACAAAACAGGAACTGAGGCAAAAACAGGGAAACGCAGACAAACATACAGATCGTGACACACGGGCTACTTTTGCCACCGATATCCACACAAAAATGCAACTCAACTCAGAACCCCTGACGTCACTTCCTGTCCGCCTCTCTTCACATTTATAGGAACACACACAAGAATGAGTGTCATTAATGTCTTAATTAGATTTCCAGACTGTGAGTAAACAGTCACGACACAAATTTAAGACATTGCGAGTAAATGTGCGACACGTGCGTCAACATAAAGCATGCGTCCCCCATTGAGTTGACAAGGAACATGATTTGTCCCTTATTACGGTGACAATGAAAATAGCCTCTAAAATTTAGAGTCACTTGACGACAGCTTGTCACCTGCACAAGCAGCTCATAAACTAGCACTGGATTGCCGGCTGACGAGGAGATCCCCAGCGTGTTCACTTCAGACATGATGCTTGTATTTCATGACAACTGACCACAAAATAGCATAAAGACAATGAAGTTTGAGACGTCTGAGTTGTGAATAAAGTACCATTTAAATGCTGCCAGTCACATAAAACACAAATAGCTCACCTCTCCTTTCTTTTTTGGCAAAGTAACATTAATAGTGCTAGAAGTTGGATACACCTTGAGCTCATAAACTTGTACAATCTTTTTTTGTACAATCATTGCTTCAGAAAGTTCTGGTGGGGGACCCCTGTTTTGAATCAAACAATGTTTAAACTCAACATGTGATGGTTACGATAACGATTAAGCTGTTTGGTGTGATGGCAGGCTGGTATTTCTTGTCCACAGTAAATATCGAAGAATATAAAAAAGCCAAAAGGAAAAGAAGAAGAAGAAGAAAAAAATGTGCAGGCGTAGCATGTGACGTTATGACTATCACATGATGTGAGTTTATTCTAAAGTGTAAATGATGCCACCGAAGAGACCTTTCAGAAGCTAGGGACAGAAACAGGGTGGTTAGAGGAGACAGTTGCCACTTATTGCTCAACTATTAATTAGTAATGGAGGGAAACTGGGACTACTTAATTTGAAAGACAATTTCATTGTGCACCCCTACAGTTTTTGTGTGCGCTCCCAACATTAGGGGCTGTGCCTTTTGTAAAAAAGTTCATATGTAGCCCTTTAAATGGCTTATTTACTCTTATTATGTCTACAATGTTGTATATTACAAAGGTATAGGTGATTATAGGGATGTTATTTAATGTTTGCAGGGCTCTAACAATGCAAAAATCACATATTTAGACGAAAGCAAGTTTTCTATGCTCTAACTACAAAAATAATGCGTTTATAAGTAAGGAAACATACTTTGGGAAACTCATTTATCACACGCAAGTCTGCAACCAATTAACCACGATAAACGAGGGATTTCTTTACTGCATATGATGTTGCTGTTACAGGAACCTTAACACGAGGGCACGCGCCCAAGGAATCATTACAGTTTTATCTAATCCAGTGCTTCTCAAATAGTAGGGCGGGCCCCCCTAGGAGAGGCCGTGGTTAGTTGTCAGGGGGGACGTGAGAGGCAGGGAGTAGTTTCACTCTCAGTGCAGACCTGCCAACATGTACACATTTATAGTACTCAACATGCATTTGACTCTGAACACATAGACGGATACAAAAAAAAGCAAACAGAAATATATTTTTTTGATGGTTAAACCTAGATCTAGGCTCTACTGAGTTCTATTCTACAGTAGTTTGCTGACTTTTATTCATTCATTCATTTTCTATACCGCTTATCCTTAGTTTGCTGACTTGTAACAGAAAATCTTCCAATACTAATAAATGACCGTTTGACCCACTTTTGAACAGTTTGTTGGTTTTCTGCAGTTTCTCACAGAGCTGTCGTACAGAATTGTGGGTCGTTTGTTGCTATCGCACAAGACAGGGAGTAGAATTTGGGCACGGTGAACTTTCTTGGATAAATTGAGGTGCTCCATAGACTTTGTGGTGTTTTTTTCCCAATGTATCAATGGATTTGTCAGACCCAGGGGGAGACGGAGATGATTTGATTTGTTCTTACATTACGTCGAAAGCCACTGATGCAACTAAACCCACTGGTCTAATTCCTGGAGAGGAGAAGAACAAAAAATCGGGGAAAATCCTCTGGGTACCATCTGGGAGACTTGCTCCCTCACACACACACACACACACGCACGCACGCACACACACACACAACCACATACAGATCATGATTAGAGACATTCATTCATTCATTCAGATAGATGTCGGTGTGCCTGACAAGCTGTCCAGCTGTGGCGACGTTAGCTCAGTCCAAGCCACTGATTGCTTGGGGAAGATCAACTTTGATTCTCACTGACATTTTACATACCTGACTTAACCCTTTAGTGGGCAAGAACAAACCCTATTTTATGCGGCGTTCAACATAAGCCAATTGAAACGTGTTTTCTTTCCCAGCCAATAGCCAAAAAAAAAAAAAATCTAATAATATACCCTTACAGGTTGATTGAAAAATATTAAAAAACTTTAAAAAATAATAAAAATAATAGAAATATATATTTTAATTGTATTTGTTTTTTAATTACAATGTATTTATTACCTATACATTTTACAAGTAATTATTATGAGAGGAAAGCGTTCAGCATGAGGTGTTACATAAAAATCTGAATTGGCTACTTGTTTGAGGAATAAACTGATTTCATCACTCTTAGTTCAAAATAATCAAATCTGAAAGTAACTACAGAATACATTACAAAATAAACACAAACAAGTAGAAAAAATGACAAATGTAGTTTATCTAATAAGTTTATATAAGTTATCAAGTTTATCTAAAAAATGAATAATTGGGGAGAAAAGGTAATCATAATATTACTGTTTCATATAGTGTACAATCATAAGAAATACAATCACAACAATTGAATCTTATGAAAAGTTAACAAAGTGGGAGAAAAAAGCTATTTTTCCAATCTAAAATTTGGTTTGCTCCAAGAGGGATCAAGTACAAAACCTCTAGAATGGATTTTTTACTGGATTTTTTACCCCGATTGAAGAAGATGATGTCTATTACAGAAATGGGATTTGACAGAGATTTAGGACCATTAAAGGTCGTTTGGGCCATGCGTTTAGCTAGCCTGTAATGATCCCCAATCAAGAACAAGCTAAATAACCTGATCATTCTGGACACGAACAGGAAAATCTCCATTTGATTAATGCACCATAATTGGCCTCCGTTAAACTTTCTTACTATTCTGATTTTTGGACAGGAATGACAGCTTCTCTTCCAACACAGAGGTCAGAAATTATTATTATTCTTCTGTCGAGTGGTGGTCATTACTGCAGTGTCAGTGAAATGAGGCTGACATCATTGCTAACGACTTCACTTGGACTGGTGTGATTGACAAAGGTGTGACAATGAACCAGACGACGTGTGAATGGCTGTCGAGTGCACGCTGACTGACATGACAGGGTGTCACCGAGGACACCGTGTGTGTGTGTGTGTGTGTGTGGCAGCACTTCCTGGTGTGGCTTGCAAACAGATTGTTAGAAGCTGCTCAGTGATTAAACCTGTTTTAATCTCGGTAACAGACATGCGCTGCTCTAATGGAGACACACAAACACACACACTCACACACACACACACACTGGTGATAATAAAAGGGGTAAATTGTGTCAAAAGCAGCTTTTACAACCAAAAACAAGAAAGTGACAGACATTTAAAAAAAAAAGCATCACACTTTATTTGCTGTTTACGGAGTGTCAGCAGTCACACGCTGTCAAAATTCATTTTAAGGCTATGAAAAGCATTTCATATTGTGCGGAAAGCTATCCTGTTTTGGCATTTTCTAGTCTTTTCTGTTCTACAGAATGTCCATAAAAATTATACAATTTTTGTTTTATTTTACAAAATGGTAGTATTTAAGATATATTTACTATACAGGTTATATAAAATGTAATTTAATAATAAAATATAAAAATGATTTGCCTTTTCATGTATTTGTTATTATTAATAGCATTTTTATTATCGTGTAATGTATGTTATTAATTTTTTTTTATTCTCAAAATTCTTCAAATACAAATTAATCATCACTCACACAATCTTCATGTGAATCCGGAAAGCAGAGTGTAACAGGACTTTTATTAATTAATTAAACATCAAACATGAGGAAATGAAGACTTGTCGTTGCTGTTAGAAAAACAAGTTAGCAAATTAGCACCAACAAAAGTCAACATAATAACATTGACTTTATATGTATATGTCTCTAACATAATTGGTAGTTTTTTTACTGGTGCTCAAAAAACTCAAGAGGACTGATAAATAGGGTCTGCGTCTGTGAGAATCAGTTATCTAACTTAGTGTAGAACAGTGGCGGCTGCTGGTCATACAAGGAGGCGAGAATCATTTTTTTCCAGCCTACATCATAAATGTGTTTATTTATTTATATGTAACTTGGACCTTCCATTCCCAGTCGTTTTTCCTAAGACAAAGTCGCAGGGGATCGGTAAAGTCACAGAATAACGGAATGAAAAACTTGGAAAATCCTCGTGTGGAGTTTTATGCTTCAAGATCGCTGATTCGCCGAGCGTCTGGGCCAGCCCCGCTGCCCCATAGACCCCTAGAGATGCTTAGCGTGTGATGGGCGTGACAAAGCCCTGCATTTATCCAATGACCATCCAGATTCCCACCGTGGTGATAAGAAAGAGAAGGCTGTGGCGTCAGTTACCTGGGACAAGTAGCTGATTCTGAACAAAAGATGAAGGTATTCTATTGACTTCAATGGGCAAGCGTGTGGAGTGGGTTGTTCCACTGCTAAAAAACTCGACGGTCATTGGATAAATGCTGGGCTTTGTCCCGCTCATCGGACACTGAGCGTCACTGGGGGTCTATGAGGCAGTGGGCTGTCCCGGAGCTCATCTTCTGCATGATGATTGGATGATCTGTCTGAGGCAATAAAATGAGCAAACCAGTGATCTTGAAGTATAAACATCCAACCGAGCATTTTCCAAGTTTTTCTTTCCGTTGTTTTCTCCACTGATCCAGAGACTTTTCAGATCCCCATTGACTTTTCATTCATTCATTTTCTATGCCGCTTATCCTTATTAGGGTTGGCGGTATGCCGGAGCCTATCCCAGCTGACTTTGGGCGGAAGGCGGGGTACACCCTGAACTGGTCGCCAGTCAATCACAGGGCACATATAGACAAACAAACAATCACACTCACATTCATACTTTGTCTTTGTTAAAAACAACTAGGAATGGAGGGCTGAATTTAAATATAAACAAATAAACGCATTAAAGATGTAGGCCAGGAAAAAATTAAGCATCCCCTCCCTGAATTACCAGCACAGTTAGCTATAATAGCTACTACTAAAACTCAAATAACACCGCCATCGTAGGAAGAAAACTTGTACAAAGACCAAAAACCACCAGTGTCAGAGATTACTACCGCCTACAGGTCAGAGACGTTTAAATGCGAAATACACACTGGAAACACAGGCAGTGAAGCTAGAGCGCACGTGAGCGCCGAGATGAGACAAAGTTTTGCGGTTCTTGTTTGTGTATTTCATCCTGAGCTGTAGTGAAAAGTAGGTCAGAGTCATCTGCCACTCATACAATGACAAGCGTGTTGTTGTCTGCTGCCTGCGGACAACGCTCACATGTAATTACTGATATTCCTGCAGCTTGTTTATTCTGCGCCGCTTCGAGGTAAATAATGAAGTGAATGTGATGAGAATTACTTTGAAAATGAAAGAGATGATAATCAGAGGTTCCAGCATGTCTTTGTTGCACACTTTCTGCAACATGCAATAATTTGGGAAGAAATGCTACAAAAAGTCAGGCACCCTATTGCCTTTAAACAGAACTACTTTTCAACCACACTGAACAACACAATCAATAAACATGGATAGATTTAGATTGAGGGATTATTTACTAATTATATGTTTCAAAGTTGGTAACTTTTTATGTTAATAAATAGAAAACAAAGGGGACTACCGAGAGTAAAGATGCAAGAAAAACAGCTGCAAGGTTTTTTTTACAAAGAAAAAGCACATCAGCTTTGGATGGAAGTAAAATTATCATATTTATTCAATTTTATTATTTTTTCAAACTTCTCATAAAAAGTTTGTCTTTCTGGAAATTTACTGTGCATTTTACTTACAGGTGTACACAACATTTTGTGGTTAAACCATATGCTAATAAATTATTAATATTGTATAATTTACATATATATATATACATATATATATATATATATATGTAGTCGCGCGTTGCTACACTAAGGACGCCATTTTTGTTCTTTTTGGTTAACTTTTTTCCTTTCATTAAGTCTCCCAAGTGTGGGGCAGACTCTTCTGATGTCAGTCAAAAAAAGGAAAGTGAAACGTGAAGTAAAATCAGGACGGGAAGGGAACGTACATAGACAGAGGACCTCCTGGTATTCAAAATCTTGTATTAAAAAAAATACTAAAAATATGTTTTCTACTTATTACTTGTACTTACACTTTTTTTGTTCTATTCCATTTTCTTCCGCTTATCCATGGTTGGGTCGCGGGGGCAGCAGTGTCAGTAGGGAAGTCCAGACTTCCCGGTCTCCGGCGACCTCTTCCAGCTCCACCGGGAGGACACCAAGGCGTTCCCAAACCAGCTGTGAAACATAGTTCCTCCTGCGTGTCCTAGGTCTTCCCCGAGGGCCTTCTCCCGGCTGGGCATGCCCGAAACACCTCACCAGGGAGGTGCCCGGGAGGCATCTGGACGAGATGCCCGAGCCACCTTAACTGGCTCCTCTCGATGTGAAGGAGCAGCGGCTCTACTCTGAGCCTCTCCTGGATGGCCGAGCTCCTCACCCCATCTCTTAGGGTGAGTCCAGCCACCCCACGGATTGTACCTGCGATCTCGTTCTTTCGGTCATGACCCATAACTCATGACCATAGGTGAGGGTTGGAACACAGAACAATGAGAGCTTTGCCCTCCGGCTCAGCTCTCTCTTCCCTAGCAACCGCCTTGCTGCTGATGCTGCCTCGATCCATCTGTCGATCTCACGCTCCAAACGTCCCTCACTCGTTAACAAGACCCCGAGATACTTGAACTCCTTCAACTGAGGCAAGACCTCACTCCCAACCGGAGGGTACAGTCCACCCGTTTCCGACTGAGAACCATGGCCTCGATTTGGAGGTGTTGAGTCTCATGACAGAAGCTTCACACTCAGCTGCAAACTGTTCCAGTAAACGCTGACGGTCACAGCGTGATGAGGCCATAAGGACCACATCGTCTGCAAATAGCAGAGACGAGATCCTAAAGTCACCAAGCTGGAATCCCTCAACGCCTTGAATGCGCTAAGAAATTCTGTCCATGAAGATTATGAACAGAATCGGTGACAAAGGGCAGCCTTGGCGGAGGCCAACGTTCACCGGAAACAAGCTCGACGTACTGCTGGCATGTACAATGCGAACCAGGCTCCTGATTTGATTGTACAAGGACCGAATGGCACGTAATAGCGGGTCACCACTCCCGTAGTCCCGGAGCACCCCCTACAGGACACCACGAGGGACACGGTCGAATGCCTTTTCCAAAGTCTACAAAGCACATGTAAACCAGTTGGGCAAACTCCTACAGACCCTCCAGTACCGTTCCAAGGGTGTAGAGCATGTCCAGTGTTCCGCGACCGGGACAAAAACCACATTGCAGCTCCTGTAACCAAGGTTCAACTAACGGGCGTACCCTTCTCTCCAGCACCCTGGAATAGACTTTCCCAGGGAGGCTGAGGAGTATGATCCTCCTATAGTTGGAACACACTTTCCGGTCACCCTTTTTAAAAATGGGGACCATCACCCCGGTCTGCCAGTCCAGAGGTACTGATCCCGACTTCCATGCAATGTTGTAGAGGCATGTCAACAAAGACAGTCCCCCAACATCCAGAGCCTTGAGGAATTCAGGGTGAAACTCGTCTAGCTCCCGAGCCTTGCCATCGGGGAGTGTTTTAACTACCCCAATTACCTGTCCACGTACGTATCTTCAGACTCTGCTTCCGGTACGGAAGGTTTGTCATTGGGATTGAGAAGAGCCTCAAAGTATTCCTTCCACCGACCAACTATATCCTCAGTCAAGGTCAGCAAGCCCCCGTCCGCACTGTAAACAGTGTGAACTGGGGGCTGCTTCCCCTTTCTGAGGTGTCGGACGTTTTGCCAGAACCTCTTCGAGGCCAACCAAAAGTCGTGCCTCACCGAACTCCTACCACAGCCGAGTTTTTGCCTTGACCACCGCTTAAGCCGCGGGCCGCTTGGCCTGCCGGTACGTGTCAGCTGCTTCGGGAGTCCCGCAAGCCATCCATGCTTGATAGGACTCCTTCTTCAGCTTGACAGCAGCCCTAACCCCCGGTATCCACCATCGGGTTCGGGGCTTGCCGCCACGAGTCGCACCGACCACCTTGCGGCCGTAACTACGACTGGCTGCCTCAGCAATGGAGGCACGGAATACGGCCCATTCAGACTCAATATCCCTCCCTCAAGATGTAGGAGAAGCTCTGCCGGAGATGAGAGTTGAAGACTCGACTTACAGGTGACTCTGCAGAAGTTCAGCAACAACACACCACACGGGTTCATATCAGGGAGGCCGTTCCTCCCAATCACACCCCTCCAAGTCACACATGGGTGTCATTGCCCACATGGGTGTTGAAGTCTCCCAGTAGAACTATGGAGTCACCAGCTGGGGTGCTCTTCAGAACCCCACTAATAGACTCCAAAACCGCTGGGTACTGTGAACTGCCGTTTGGTGCGTACGCACAAACCACAATCAGGACCCTTACACCATCCCGAAGGCGTAGGGAAATAACCCTCTCGTTCACCGGGGATGACTCCAGCAAAGAGCCACCAAGCCGGGGGGCTATTGATAAGCCTATACCAGCTCGCCTCCCTCCCCTGCAGCAACTTCAGAGTAGAACAAGGTCCAGCCCCTCTCAAGCAATTTGGTTCCAGAGCCCAAACTATGGGTTGAGGTGAGTCCGACTATATCTAGTTGGAAAGTCTCTGCCTCTTCCACAAGCTAGGGCTCCTTCCCCACCAGAGAAGTGACATTCCATGTCCCAAGAACCAGATTTGGCCGCCGAAGACCAGGTCGCTTGGACAACCGCCCTCGACCACTGCCCAAATCGCATTGCACCGGACCCTTATGCTTGCCCCTGCAGGTGGTGGGTCTGCGGGGGATAGTTCCCGTGTTCCTGATTCGGGCTAGGCCCTCCTCCAGGCCTGGCTCCAGGGTGAGGCCGCGGTGTTCCACGTCCGGGCGAGGTGCGGTCACTCCTCTTGGTAATTTATCATTAGGGTCTTCTAAATCACTCTTAGCCTGGCTCGTCACCTAGAACCTGTTTGCCTTGGGAGACCCTACCAGGGGCATAAAGCCCCCGACAACATAGCTCCTAGTATCACTCGGGCACTCAAACCCCTCCACCACAATAAGGTGGTGATTCATGGAGGTTTTTTTTGTTCTACTATATAATTATTTGGGAGAAATAAAAAAAATATATCGTGTCATGCAGCATTTTTTGATAAAGAGTGTATCATTACAAATGTTTAATTTACTATCACCATTTTAACTGTTTGTTTGAACACTGTTAGGCTACCAATAATGGTTCCTTAATTTACGACAATCCTTTACAGGTATATTCGATTTTCATGCTACCTCACTGATGTGATGACACAGGAAAACTAACAATAAAGATGAGAAGGGAAATAGAATGGCAGGATTATAAAAATGAGCCAGAAATAGTCAATGATAAACAAAATGTAGGTTTCAGGTAACAGGAGAGAGAAAAATAGAACGAAATCAGGAAGACGATGCTGATGAGTGACTGGGGAGGAGGACGACACAAGACGGACGAGACGGATGAGATGAACAGGGAAAAGTAGGAAAAAGAAGGAGGAGGAGGAGAAGGAAACACACAAACATGGCAGCTGAAAAGCAGGAAGGGAGTGTCCTCTTGCTAATCAGCAGCCTTCATTAAGGCGGCAGAGACATTTCCCAGAAGGCATTGTGTTTACACTTCCTGTTGCTGATTAAAGGGAATGACTAAGACCCCTGCTTGTAAAATGACCTTTTATGGAAAGCACATCTGTCCTCACTGAAATCATCATCTGGGCATAGGACCTGCTTAAAGTCATGTATCAAGTTCATCGATATTTAATACAGTATATAAGTTCTATCCTAAAAACAGCACACCAACATAAAATAGTTGGAAAAGTCTTCATTTAAACACTGTCTTCATAGCTAATGTGAATTTTTACTTTCACTACTCTAGTGTCCGCTTGTTCATTTACAGAACTTTGATTTGAATAAATAACTTTATCTATAATTGACTTGACTGAAGTCAAGTTATACCGTCCTTCCCCAGGCACAATCCATAACATCATTTACTTACCATACATTTGTGAATTCATGAATAGTTCAGTGTCACTCAAATGTCAACATATTGTCTTTGTAAAGGCAGAATTTCTGCATGGGATCTCATTCGACGGTGTACTTAATGAAGTGTCAAGTGAGATGTTTAGCCTTAGTTTGATGACATCCAACAAGTACTGCAATTACTTTGTTTGTGTAGGACAGCTTTAGAGGGAGGAAACTGAATAAGTAAACAAAGGGCGAGGAGATGCTGCAGGAAACATGTCAGTGAATGCATCTCAAGGATGGGAAATATCCATCCCAAATATAGCTGTGACTAAATGAACTGCAGCCCGTGTTTATTCACCTATTCTAAGAACATGTTTATATACTTTACTTACAAATATATATGGAAGATATTTCAGATAATACATGTTGAATAAAATTAGTATTATGGTCTAAATTATGTTTTATAGTAGCAGAGACATAATACATCCTTATTCAAATAACATTGGTAAGTGTTATACAGTTTCATGTGCATACAGGTGTATTTTAAACAGACCCACATCCTTTCTGAGTCCGGGGACCAGCTTGTGTTCTGTCAAAATCCCTAATGGCCCAGGGGAGGTATCACAAGATCTTGTGTCACAAGATTAAAACGAGACGATATTTCTTGTGTAGAGAAAAGCTGTTTCGTGAAAACAAGTCAGGCAGAAGCCAATCTGATTGAACAGCAACTAAACTGGCATTGCTTCTTTGAATGATAATACACGTAATATGGAAGTGGCAGTGCACAAGTTTTTCCACGAGAGTCGAACAGGCGTAGTAGTAGTAGCTGTAGTAATTCTACTTTTGATCAAAGCTACTTGAGATTTGTCAGATAAAAACAAAATTGCTGCACTGGATGTGATAGTGGCATCTATTTCACTACTGTTGACGCACTTGAAGCATCATGGGAAATATGAAACAGCCAAGTTCTCTCTGCACACAACAAACACACAAGTGGATTGGCTCATTAGTATGGAAGCGACGAGCACACGCAATGTGATGTCACATGCCCAACTTTGACCTCAATCGGGGTGAATTAAATTTTGTTGTATATTATTTTTCCAATGAAAAAAAGCCTTCTTTGAATTTTGTAAAGATACAAATTCAGATGATTTACAACAAAACCATTTTTTATTTTTTGCATCTCAAATTTTGCAGCCCGCTAAAGCCCACTGCAGTGGTCCTCAACCACTGTCCTGTGGTTGAGGACCCCTGTTCTAAAGGGACCACATGTGGTACCTTCAATGTGACTTGCAATGGGAGTCACGTATCTCTGTAACACCATGTGACTTTTCCTAGCCAATCAGTGAAGTTGATATGACACTGATAAGGCAAAATTATTCTAACTTTACATTTCTATTATTTTCTTTTAAAATCCATCCATCTTCTATGCCGCTTATCTTCACTAGGGGTATTTGTGATTTAATTGTGTCCTCTAATTGATACCTATTAGGGGTGTAAAGTATGCTATTATCACATATAAATTACATAAAGAATTACATATAACAACATAAATTATTTGCAGGTTTGAACAGTGTGAATAATGATTTCATTTTTAGGAAATGTCAGATGAAGTGCAGCAAATAATAATTCCAGATTGTGGCCCCATTCTCTACTAAATCATCTTATCCACTTGTCTTTGTTCATTTATCTACTTCAATGGGAAAGCCAGATGTTCCCAAACAGGAGATTTTAATGACGGAAGACGTTTTCAAGGTCTGGCTTTTCCTTGGCTTTCTTGCTAGTCATGACTCCTGCTATATTGGACTGCACTTTATTTGTTTACACGTTGTGGGAAGGCCTCAACTGGTGGGTTGGAACTAATGTGGCTCTACTTCTTTCCCTTTGGAAAAAGAACGAAAAATTATGTACAAAATGTCTGTGAATGCAACTCACGTTCTGGTCTGCGCTATTGGCTTGCTACACCGCTGCAAGGTGCAAGGCATGTTTCTGGGCGACTGTCAAGCTTGAGCGGGAGAGGAAGGACATCAAGTGGAGACGTAACGTGCCGTCTGTCTGTGATTGTTGCAGCAATACCGTATACTAGAGAAGAGTGTGTCATAAACTGTGTCTCTAAGCTGCAGCTCACTCTCTGTCCTTTAAAATATACCATTCCATTTTCTTTCGCTTATCCGGGTCTGGGTCGCGGGGGCAGCAGTCTTAGTAGGTAAGTCTAAACTTCCAGGTCTCCAGTGACCTCTTCCAGCTCGACAGAAAGGACACCATGGTGTTCCCAGGCCATCTGTGAGACATAATCCCTCCAGCGTGTCCTAGGTCTTCCCCGGGGCCTTTTCCCGGATGGGCATGCCCGAAAAACCTCACCAGGGAGGCCCCGGGAGGCATACCAACTAGATGCCAGAACCACCTAAACTGGCTCCTCTCGATGTGAAGGAGCAGCAGCTCTACTCTGAGCTCCTCCCGGATGGCCGAGCTCCTCACCTTATCTCTTAGGGTGAGCCCAGCCACCCTACGGAGGAAACTCATTTCCTCCGCTTGTATCCGCGATCTCGTTCTTTCGGTCATGATCCATAACTCATGACCACAGGTGAGGGTGGGAACGTAGATTGATCGGTAAACAGAGAGCTCTGCCTTCCGGCTCAGCTCTCTCTTCACCACGACGGTCCGGTACAGCGACCGCATTACTGCCGACGCTGCACCGATCCGTCTGTCGACCTCAGGCTCTAACCGTCCCTCACTCGTGAACAAGAACCCGAGATACTTGAACTCCTCCACCTGAGGCAAGACCTCACTCCCAACCCGGAGGGTACAGTCCACCCGTTTCCGACTAAAAACTATGGCCTCGGATTTGGAGGTGCTGAGTCTCATCCCAGAAGCTTCACATTCAGCTTTAAAATATAAGATACTGTATATGAAAAGTTTGAGAACAAAAATTCCCTCATTGACTTGTCCTTGAGGCATAACGGTGGGTCCTGCACCAAAACGAGTTGAAAACCACTGCTGTAACGAATGTTGCCTGATTATAACTACATGGCCTGTATTTACACTTCTGCCTATCCTACAACCAAACTGTTTCTAGCTATTTTACTTAAAAGAAATTGTTAATCATAGTCCAAAACACCTTGCTGACAATGAAGCAGTTTGAAGAGCTTGAGCTTGTGTGCCTGAACAGAGGTGTGCGCCGCTAAAGGAGAGGAATACATTCGGAGGCTAACTATTTAGCCAGATCTAATTGAATTCAGTAAATAATTCACTTGCGGCACCTCACACACACACACACACACGCACACACACACTTAATGAATTTAGCAATGAAAGGACAGCGGCACAAAGCCTCCCAAACGAGACAAGGAGAAAATGAAATGGCAAAAAAAATGGTGGTGGGTGTCTTTGTTTGAGCTGATTTACCGCGAGCCGCGCCGAGGGGTCAGAGCAGGTCGGCACAATATGAGATTAGGCCATTAGAGGGAGACGACTTTGCCGGCGGAATAATCCCTGCCTTCTAATCTCTCATTGTCCCTGCCTGCCACTAATGGCTGCCAGACAATAAGACGCGCTAATCTGTCCACGAGGACGCACGTGAGATATCTAGTCAGCGCGCACCGAGGAAGGGAAACGTTGCCAAGATGATCTGGTGCGAAGACACTGACACGGAGACGGGACAGCGAGGGAGACACTGAAGAGAGAATGAAGGGTAATTTATGGGGGAGACCAAGGAGGGACTGAGAGGCAAACTGACGGGTCAAACTGGGTCAAGTTAGGTTGGCTGTTCATTTTACACACAACACAACCCTTAAAAGCCGGTTGTGAAATGTTTTTCTTAATAAATCGTGACATAGGTGTTATTTTGGGATGTCAGTCAGTCTAGGACTTCAACACAGAGTGATACATCACACTATTTATGAGATTGTTTGCTACAAGCCAAGCAAAGACATATTCCCGCACTTTCTTCCTCAACTACGCTCAGTAATTTTCCTGCACAAGTCTCCTGGTTTAACCCGCCAGTCCATGCATTAGTGATAAGATCCAGGGTGAAAGAATCAGGGTGTAGATGCTATGAAGTCACGTGTCAGGAATCTGCACGAGCAACCTGCTGCCAGATGACGTCATGTGGAAGTTGAACTTTTCCCCCGGCATGTTATCTTCCACGCCAATGATGCTTCATTTCATTTCAACTTATCAGCTGTCCTTCAGACCCAAAGTCTTGTCTCTCAAGTGGGAACAAGAAACACAGCTCAAACATGGGAAATGTCAAACAGCAGCTGGCTAAGTGGTCTACGTTATGGCAGACAGAGACAAGATGTGCTAAGTGGTTTTAATGTCATCTCCGGTCTCACTCCTCCGTCCTTGCCTATATCTCGGTGGAAGCACAGCAGCGGGTCAAGACCTAAACTGGGTCAGAGGCCCATGTTTAATAAATCCCCTTGTGGACAAAGGAGCGAAACGCTTTCAGCGTGCTCCCATGATGACAGTCTAAACGTTTCATTTGGGTCCCATGCCGAGACGCTTTAAGAGTCCTGGTCCTCACAGATAGGCGGCCGTAGAGCTCAGAGGACCACTTGTAAGGGGACGGCGGGTCCTTGGCCTTCGCTGTGAGTCTCTCGCCTTGGCAAAGCACGGGGAGTCTGTGCATTGCTGATAAGTGGTTTTAATGTCTCTCATCTCCTCATCCTCACGTCTTATTCCTCCCCTCTCGCCTCCATAGATCATGGCTTTGCTTCGCCTCTGGACCATGGGGATTGTGGCCGTCGTGGCCTGGTCCATATCGCCAGGCATTTCAGAGGAGTCAGGTTTTCCTGCAGCAGTGAGGTCAAAGAGGCAAGGAGTCGGGGACATTGTCAAGAAGGAGACCCATCCTGTACTGTCCCGAACAAAAAGGGAATGGATCTGGAACTCACTCTACGTGGAAGAGGAAAAACCAGCACCCAATCCCTACAAGATTGGACAGGTAAACATGTCATCACCCAAACATTTACAAAAACTTTATGGTGGCATACGCCAAAAAATTCAGATGTGTTTAATAATGATTCCTTAAATGTCTCAGGGAATAATGAGTGAATGGGAAAGTTGGGCCATGGTCAGTGTTTTTGTTTCCCCCAAGCTGTTAAGCAAGATAAAGCAAAAAGGACAAAGCCGACTTCCAATACAATACAAACAAAATAACAATACGTAAAAAAATGATGGCTGATTGGTTCTTTGCTTGTAAAAATGACTGAATCATGGTTGTAAAAATGATTGAATTTTTGCAAGCATTATAAAATTACATTGAATTTAGTGGACAAGATTGACCAATCATTTTTAGGTTGGTGTAGTATGGACCAAAACAGAACCTTCATCAATCATCTTTTTTGTGGACATGTGACCACTAGTTTCTTGTCTTTTTCCAGCTCAAGTCAAGTCAGCGAGTGGAGGTGAAGAGGTTTAAAATCGAAGGCGAGGGCGCAAACAGCATCTTCACCGTGGACCCCAAAGGTGACCTGTTTGTCAGCAAGTCTTTGGACCGAGAGGAGAAGAGCTCGTACCATTTGACCGCCAGGATGTATGACGGCAACAACAAGCTCATTGAGGACTCGGGAGACTTTGTGGTGCAGGTGACGGACATCAACGACAACAGCCCAGTTTTCCCTAGAACTTACAATGGCTCCATCATGGAGAGGTCATCAATAGGTACAGTAATGGGAAACTCCAGTAACAGTTATTTAAATATGATGTACACATATTCATTTCTGAACTCATACCAGGAACCAAAGTGATTGAGGTGAGGGCAACCGATGCCGACGACCCCACCACAGCTAACGGAGAGCTGCGCTACTCTCTGACGCCGGATGGTGACCTCTCTGCTTTTGAAATCGACAGCATCACAGGTAGACATTCAGCTCTTCTAATGGTATTATACCATCGCAAGCTGAATATAAACAAGTGGTTTATATTTGTGTGTTTCTATACTGTAGGTATGATCAGCTGCAAGACAAGCACTCTGGATCGTGAGACCAAGAGCCAGTACGTGGTGGTGGTCCGGGCTCAGGACATGAGGGGAATGGCTTCTGGAAGCACGTCCACCACCTCTGTCACTATCACAATCAGTGACACCAATGACAACATTGCCTCCTTCACCAGACGTAAGGACTCATCGCATTCAATGCCTTAGGCCTACCACTGTGGCTGGTAACCCAATAGTAGATTGCCAAAAAGTGGCATGGTACTATTCGGTTATTTTGCTATTTTTAAGCAAAGATTAGGGAAGAAAAAAGTACATAATTAGATTCTGCTGTTTGGGACTGGCTCATAGTGTGACTTTTTGTCCACAGGGACTTATGAGCTGCAGGTTCCGGAGGACCACAAGCTGAACGAGAGGATGGGGACTCTGGAGCTGGAGGACAGAGATCAGATTCAAAACAAGGAGCCCATTTTCTCCCTGCCAAATGACAACAAAATGTTCTACGTGAATCTCAATCTCAACAAGGACGGCTACCTCATCCTCCGACAGGCACGTTATTTCATTTTTCTGTGCGCTTTAAAATGAATTAGAAGTGGGTTGTGTGTTTTGAATGTGGCCAAGCAGCAGCCGCAGTGGTTTGATGTGGCATTTCAGGTATTTAAGTAGTAAAATCTCTTTTATCTGCAGTGGCTCGCGGCCCAAAAATAGGACTCGGCATCAACACATTACAAAACATCCAAGAGCAACGAACATAAGCATCAAGGCAGCAGACACTATTTCCCCGAGTTGAAAAGTGCCCTCTCATACAGTATTTGAACGTCATGTGATAAAGAACATTGTGAAGCATTTCAAGAGCGTCTGCCGAGCAGAGATATTTAACGCCTCTTTAAAGTCGTGCTCTTCAGATAAAGTATTTAGAGACATCACACTGGAATGAATGCATTCCCGGGAAGCGAGCGCTGCTCTGGCGGGGAATCGAACCCTTTCCCCTCTCTGCTCGGCCCGCCCCCTCCGAAGCGCCGTGGCCCGTAACGCCGGCGATGGGCCGCACGCAAGTTAAGGTGTTTACTGGAGCCACTGACAGCCGGCGGGCCCAGCATCCTTGTTAGCGGGAATAATCCAGTTAGCAGCATGTAGTCGTCTACCTGCGCTGTCCTGTCCACTGATAAAACATGCTTCCTAAGCACTAAGCCGCCTTTAATACCTGCAGCAATGGCAAGGGGGGCGGATTGTGCTGCCTGGCGCTGTATTTTTGTGGACATGAAAGTGTAAATGTAAAACAGATGCATGGAGTGGAACACTCCATGTTGTTGATAAAAAGAGTTTCAGAGGAAGTTGAACGAGCGTAAGTATTGGGACACAGCCATTCTGCTTCCTTGAGGTGAAAAATGAGTAAAGTACACATGCTTTCTATAATAGATCATTTAGGGTCTACGAGACTTTTATGTTGGTAGGTCATTGGTACTTAATATTAGACACGTTGTAGATCATCCACACCAGACTCCTCCAAACAGTATCTTTAAAATTGATTTTCTGTTTATGTATTTATTATTACCTCCACCAAGCGCAATGCGGAGATGATGTTTTTGTCTGTGTCTATCTGTTTGTTTGTCGGTTGTCCAGTAGATGTAGCAGATTATCAGAAAACAAACAAGACCCAGCGTTAGTGATGTGCAAGCTCTGAAGGCTGTGCAGTTGGGCAAATTGTTGAAAGTGGTGTGTTCAAAAAATAGCAGTGTCTGCCGTTGACTTCACAAACTCAAAACTGTTTTGTACAAACTGTTTTGTTTCTAGGATTTTGCTATGCGATAAATAGGCCCAACACCAGAGTAGAAGACACATGCCCACATCATTATGCTTGCACCACCATGCTTCACTGTCTCACTGTGTGAATCTCAATACGGGGGGGACTATGGCGGTTGGCGGAGGTCTGCGCTCTCCGAGTGCTTTTTTAGTTAAACATGTCAAACACAGGCTATCAGTAAGTGCTAAGACATGGAAAAGGGTACAATTAAATAAATTACTCCGTTTCGGACATGTTGAATTGTGCAACAAGTGATGTTTCTTATGTTCCAGAAAAGGGTCTTCCCCAAAGTGCTCACACATTGTTCAAAATGTCTACCATTTTTCCAATGTCTCATTAACATGAATAGTATTTTTAAAAAATTGACATAAAGTTCCACATAACAATAGTAAATGTTGACCATGTGATCTATGACGAATCCTGTCCAGATGTGTTTTGTGGGGGTTTGACTCCCATGTAATGTGAACCCTGATAAGAACTCTGGAGCCTTTCTAGCTGCATTTTATATTCACTGACTTGACACTCTTTTTAACTGTCTCTTCAGGCTTTGGACTACGAGACCAAAAACAGTTACTCCTTTACCGTGCAGGTGCGAGAAAACCTACGTAACCTGCGCTTCCCTGCTGACAATGTGGCCACGGCTGTCACTACAGCCCAGGTAAATGTCACACAACCAAAAACAGACCTTGACAAACCAACCACCCAATGAACACTCTAAACCATCAACACACCTGCAGGTGAACATCAGGGTGTTGGATGTGGACGAGGCGCCCGTGTTTTCACAGCCCGTCTACACCTTCAATGTGTTGGAGGAACGGGTTGTCAACAACATCGGCACAATCAGCGCCAGAGATCCCGACAAAGCCAGCAAGAACATAAGGTAGGACATACTATAAATGATGAATACGGCACTGCAACACAAGGATAGACAGTCAACTTTGGCTTTCTTTTGTCCCAGTTTTCATATAATACAGTTTTCATGGAATTTGTTTAATACACTGTTTCAGTAGCAAAGGAGTCCGTTTGCACTGTACTGTACTGTATTGTTCCACGAAACCGAGTGACCAAAACAAAGCACTCTACACATTGCTGATTCACTGTCCATGCATTTTTTATTGAGTGGCTGCTAAATGACCCATCATGGGGCCAAAGAAACTTGCATGTGCCTGCTATTTCATACCCTGATCTCACCAGGATGTACCGGAAGTCCACAATAAACACACATTCAGCATTTATAATAATTCGTTTTCTGCATGTAATGCTGTGATTATTATTTATAAAATCTATTTGTATTAATATTTTTGAACGCCTGGAACAAATTATTTGGATTTACATTATTTCCTATGGCAAAAATTGCCTTGATTTTCACACATTTTAGGTTCTGTCGAACCCTATAGAACTATTTGATAACAAAAACCGAGGTACCACTGTATTGTGCTGTATATTTGTTTACATTGTCAAAATGTAGTAACTGACATAAGTGAGGACTGCCCGCATGTTTCAGCAAGCATTTTGTACAATAATTTGTCTTGTCAAGGGACAATAGTATAGAAATGAATATCCCGTCAGCATGAGTGTATGGCTTATATCACAGTATAGATTTACTTCCCACTGAAAATTAGCCAAGACACAGCCATTATTATCTAAATAGCTTGCAACAAGCAAATGGGGAGCTGCGGTTCATCGAGGGCAAAGAGGAATTCCAACATGTACTATGATGTGAAGCAGAAACTGGGCTGCATGGCAGTTTTCCAATATGCTAAAGAGCCCAAACACACCTCCAAGATGACAAGTGCCTTGCAGAGGAAGATGAAAGGAAAGACGAAGCGGCAAGTATGTCTAAACCAAACCCACCCTAAAGTAGAAGAACGGAAGAAACGTAGAAGAGCTCAAGGTATCTAACCTCTGCCAGCTCCATCAGTGGTGTCATCATACAGGAGTGGGAGAAGATTCCAGTCACAACCTGTGCAGCTCTGGTCAATTCCATGCCCAAGAGGATTAAGGCAGGGCTAAACACCAATGGTGTGCACATTAAATATTCACACTAAGGACAAACTTTGGACATGTTCACTGTGAGATGTACTCACAATTTAGACAATAACTGCTGTGTGTTGACTCAGTTTCAGTGGATAGTAAATTTATACTGCTATAGAAGCTGTACACTGACTACTCTGAATAATATCCAAGGTTATTTCCTTTCACATTGTCTTATTATAAGATATAATTAAATCCTTGTTGAAATGTGAGAACTGAAGTCCCTCTTATTGTAATTGAACATGCAGGTCCTCACAAACACACAGAAAATGAAAAATATTTTCTCCGTCCTCAGATACTCCATCTTGGACAAGGACTGTCCAATTGCTATCAATCCAATCACAGGGCAGCTGTCCACCCTGAGGACTCTGGACCGTGAGCTGCAGGCCACGCACATGTTCCAAGTTAAAGCCCAAGAGGAGCCAAGCGGTGCGTCATGCACACACACACCCACGCGCACACACCCTCACACACACACACACACCATAATTATTAATCCTTTTCAAAACAATAGATCCTCACAAGCAAATGGAAGCCATGTGTGGGATAACGTGCACACAGGGAGAGCGCTGCAGAGGCCAAACACACTATTTGCTCTCTGGAACAAGCTGCTCCTCTCACATGTGGAGGAAAAGCAGTAGGGCGTCTGTTAAGAAGGATTTTTTATGATAATGATAACACCTTGCCAACACACCTGGCCGACCTGTAGTTAGAGCAGAGAGGAGGCGGTAAAATCACATTAGAGAAGCTCTTTGTTTGTCAGCAGACTCTGAAGAAAACTGTATTTTTAGACAAGCAACCGATGGCACCCAAAGATCTATTTTAGTGTTTGTCGTGATGTTTAGGGAACACAGCGGTCCCCTGAGCCCCGTCGTCAAGGTCTCTGCTATTGTGAACCGCACACAGCACTAAAAGCACCTAAGATAGTTGCTACATTAAATAGCAGCCAGGAGACATTAGAATGCTTTAATGTGACAAACAAACAGCTCGCAAACAGAAACCCTTTTGTCCGTTGACCTTAATCAGCTCCGCCAATAAGAGCGAGGCGGCATGCAGACGTTTCACAGCTTTAGGACACATGGGGGAAAATAAAATCAAAGAGTACAAAAATCAATGCCGGTGACTGAATTCACGGCAGCGTCGCGACGTCTTTGTGTGCGTCCTTGTTGAGCCTGACAGGATTATTTGACACCACACACACGCTTGTTTTGTTTTCACCTGGCAGCGCCATAAATGCCTGGGGGCGACTCACTGGAAAAACACCCTTTTCAAACAACACGATGCACTGGGAGTGATTGTCCATTGATGATTGCAGGTTTGGAGTCGTTTGTCAAAGTGAACATCGTCGTCGAAGACGTCAATGACAACAAGCCCGAACTGGCTGTGGACGAGATCTTTGTCTGTGAGAGCGACAATGCAAAGACAGTACGTTTGTAGAATCTGTTGATGCCAACTTTGCCCGTGGCACCCCTGGTTTGCTTTTTTTTTCACACAATAAATCCAATTAAAGAGAAATAGCTTGGGGAAAATAAGTATTTGATCCCCTGCCGATTTTGTGCACATACCCCTTTACAAAAATTTATGTAAACGTTTATGGTATGTGTATTCTAACAGATAAACAGATTTTTTTTTAATCTAAAGAGCTGGTTAAATATGTCAATGGAGTTGGGACCATAGTAACCCAGGAAAGCAGCAGTAGCACACTTTGCTGTTATGGATTGGGATCCTGTAGTGCCTGCAAAGGCCCCGTGCTCAAAACCACACATGGTCACATAAAATTGTGTTCTTTGGCATCAAGTGGACAGAGAAATAATGAGACGCACAAACGGCCAAACATGGAGGTTTCCTTGATCACAATCCCTCCTGAGATGTGCAACCCTGATGTACAAGGAACATCTGACCTCTGTGTTCGCCAATGAGGATTTCTCCACTATGTTAAAACAGTTTTTTGCCTGGTGATCAAATACTTATTTCCCTCAATCAAATATAAATTATAGACTTTATATAATGTTGTTTTTTCAGCACCCGACATTCAGTGTTTCTTCCATCAGGTGATTGGAACTCTGAGAGCCACCGATAAAGACGACCAGCCAGCCTCTTTCACCTTCAGTCTAGCCAGTCCCAGCTCCAACTTCTCCATCAGAGACTTTGGCAGTAAGTTGTAGTCGTCTTCTTCTTCTAGTTCTAAGCATGGCATTGCACTCTGCAGACCTGCTTGAATAAATTGAAACTTGAATAAATTGGCCATTGATATTTACTGTAGTGTTCAAAATAATAGCAGTCCAATGTAACTAACCAGATTAATCACAGGTATTAGTATATTTTTTTATTGCCAAATGGCAAACAAGTTACCAGTAGGGGCTATGCAATTAGTTGAAAGGGGTGTGTTCAAAAAAATATATATAATAAATTCTGGGTCTTGTTTGTTTTCTGAGAATCTACCGCACCTACTGGTAACTTGTTTGCCATGTAGCAATTAAAATATACTAATAACAGTGATTATTCTGGTTATTCACATTAGACTGCTATTATTTCGAACACTACTGTATATGTATTTTTACATTTGTAAAAAAAAAACATTTATTTAATTTATTTAATATTTATTTAATTTACTTATTTTGTGTTATAATTAGTTATTACATTTAATCTTTTTCTGTTTTTTTTCAAAGTTACATTATGCCTTTTGCTCTGTTTTTCCCTTTTTAAAAAATTTATTTTTACAATGTCAAGCCAATAAAAAAAAGCAGCCTTGAGCTACACCTTAGACACCCCCCGCTTTTATAGCTCTTCAGCGCGCAACATGACGTCAGCTCTGTGAGCAACTCTCGTGGACTATTTAGCTTGTTAGCTTTGTTTTCTGAGAGTGAACAATAGTAGTTAAACAGAGGAGAGTCATTGCAGCTGGAACTAATCGATGTATTGCAGCGCTTATTTGGATTGCAAATGTTGATCAGAAATTAGAGGAGAAGGCGCTGTGTGGGCCACACACAGAAAATGTTCTACAAGCTCACCAATCACAGCTGTTACCGTTCCTAAGGTTAGAGTGTTATTAGTTGGTGAAATGCAACAAAAGGTGTACCTGGAGAGCAGCAACACATACAAACAGATACAAAGGTCAAAATGCGTGCGAAAAATGCATACAGTACATGTTAGCAGGACTGCTGCTACCCCTTGTTGCTATGCAACCACTGCAACTCTATTTTCCGCGCCGTTCTTTTCAAGTTGAAACCATTTAAACTTCTAAAACGCTCGCTTTGGTTCTGCCAAACCTGACGAGGGATTTGGAGGCTGTCTGGTGGGGTAAGTGTTGTCTGGAGCACACAGCAGCAAATATTGGACATAATGAGAGCAGGACTGTGCCTGTCAGTCTTGATGTAGTTGTTAAAAACAACCGCAGGCTGAAGAAATGTTCTAAAAAACACATTTGGGGACACTCTCAAAGCTCACTCCGCTGAATACCTGCTTCAAAAATGGTACCAACTCGTCTAGTTAGTAGGTTCATGCAGATAGAAACTAATATTTTACTTTATTTGGCTTCAGAATTGATTATTATGACTATTATATCATAATTTGGATATATATTTGTAGGGTTTTTTTTGTTTACTTTAATCCAAAGCGTGTCACCGTCAGTAGTAGTCTGATGGACAAAGGTGACCTCAAATACAAGAATCACTTTTACCTTACTGTAATTGAGTTTAGGTAGGGCTGTGAAAGTTAACGTGATAAGACAGTTCCTTTAACTGCATTATTTTTTTGATGCATGTCCTGTTTGACTCTTGGCCCACACCATAGTTTGAGGAAGAAGCGGTGGACAAAGAAACGAGTATTAAGATGGTAAATTTATCTTTAAAGGCTCTCGCAACAAGGCTGAAGTTATTTGTATCTACCGTAGCTGTTGCCTGCCAGAGAGAAGCAAAAAGTTACCGGATCACTGCCGGTATCTTTTAAATTGTCAATTATATAGTGGTACTTAGGCATACAAGAGTCTCAACTAACAAGTGTTTTTTTCAGATGCGGTTGATTTTTTGCTTTAAACTGTGAACTAAAATGTGTGTTATGAGCCGCTATTTACAGGCAGGCATGGCCGAGGACAGCTATTTGGGGGCTTGTGTCAATGTGACCATGGCTGAAGTCAGGACAGGATGGTGATTGTAATGGTTAAATTAATTTGAACATGCATATAAATGACATTGGAATACATCATTTATACAATTGACAGTTCCACATGTCCAAAAGGAGTTGGAGGAAGCAAAGCTTATTTAATCCTACCCCTGTAGGTTTTCCCCTATTTCAATACATTTGTACACTTTCTGCATTTAGTTTAAGTTTAAAATGCATAAGTAAGATAATGTGACAGTGTGTTGAATAGTAGTCAATGTCCTTATCATCGTAAATAACTTATATATAACTATATATAACTATTGCAGTATGTCATTCTTACTGAGGAATTTGTCCAACCGGTGGTTAAATACCTTTTCGATGATTTTGGAAAATTGTGGTAATAATGAAATTGGTCGGTAGTTTGTGAACTGATGTTTATCTCCATTTTTGGAGATTGGAACTACTTTAGCTGTCTTCATTTTGTCTGGGAATTATAAATTGCTGATGTATGTTAGAGGTTGTGCTATTTCACCGTTTACCATTTTCAACGTTTCCATTCCAATTCCATTACAATCAGTTGATGTTTTTGCTTTACATTTTTGTACAATGTCAATGATTTCCTCTTTGGTCACATCTGTGAGAAAAATTGAGTCAGGGTTCCTGTCTAGAGTCACCTTCCCTTCCTCTGCTGACCAGAATTTCAGCCTCTCCTCTTCCAGTTTTGGTCCAATATTACCAAAGTAGTAATTAAACTTCTCAGCTACCTCCCTCATGTCATCATTATTAACATTTCCAACTGTGAAGTATTGAGGGTAGACCGCTTTCTTCCTAATAATACTGTTTAAATGCCCCAAGTAGCTCTAATGTTGTTTTTATTCCTATTTAGTATTTGTTTATATTCTTCTTTCTTACACATTCTCAAAACAAGATGCAGCATTAGTGTTAGCAGCACACTAGTTAGTCACCAGGATTGATTTAAATTAACGGGCATTTTATTCACTAACCCAAAAAGCACACACTCTATGCGGGTAAAAAATAAGTGTAAAATGTAAAAAAACGGATTTCATAGGGTCCGTTTATTGTTTTACCAAGAAGAAATTTACATAGATAAAAAGTGTTTTCTATCTGCAATTAAATGTGATTATGAGTTAACTGTGGACAAAATGCGATTAATTGCAATTACATATTTTAAGCGATTGACAGCCCTATTTTTAAATCTAAATTACATCTAGGGGGATTGTAATTTGACTACTTTTGCCTTAGTCAAGCATGTTCTGGAACTGGTTATAGTTTCTCTTTTTTAGTTACACTGAAGTACAGTATGATGAATACGATAATTAGAATAAAAAATTTGCTTGAGAGGAATAACAAAATGCTTTAGAGGTGTGTCTAATGTTATGGCCAATAAGTGTACATCCACCGCAGTAAACAAGTGTGACGCGTATGCTGACGTTAGAGTCTGAACGCAACACTTGGCTCCGTCTTACGTCAGATCTCCAACTCAGGACAGCAAAACGTCCGGATTTAAAAAGGCCTTTTGATCATCGAACAATCCCATAATAAGATGAAAGGCAAAGGAAAAGAGTTCCCAAGTGTTCTCATCAAATATTAAAGGTGTGAAGAGATGAAAACACGAAACATTCAGGTGAAGCATTGCTCTTTAATCCAAGTCCAACCTGAAATAACACTGCACGTTCCAGAAAGATAAACAGGAAGGGGAAAGAAAAAGGCGGCCTCATCCATTTCCTGTGCGCTGGCGCCCGCAGGCGCTGACATGCTGAACTGATGACGAAGGGAAGACAGATGAGGACGATTTTGGAGGAAAAGATGAAAGCAGGCCGGAGGGAGGAGAGATGCGGATTAGGGGAGATAGAGAACACTAGAAGAAGAACTCTAAAGGAAGAGGGACCAAAAAAGATGGATGAACTAGAGTATTAACAACCTGAATGGCCCTTTCTAGACCTCCGCCAAGGCTTAAGTAAACAAAGCAGCAGTGGCTCGGGCAGTAGTGGTTGTCAAATAAAATGGATAGCTCCGTCCACTCCAGTCACCACTGTTGTGTCCTTGGGCAAGACACTTCACTCACTTCTGGTGGTGGTTGGAGAAGTCGTTGGCGCAAACTGGCAGCCACATTTCCGTGGATACCCCGGGGCTTCAGTGGCTACAGATGTAGTGTGTGACAGTGGAGGCCATGAATAATTGGTTTCACTGTGAAGTGCTTTAAAAGGCGCTATATAAGTCCGATCCATTCTTGTTATTATTGAACTTGTCTAGCTGACACGACTGGCAGATACTGTTGCACTTTAGTCCTGTAGGGGCAGTAATGTGCATTACAAAATGGATGCAAATGTCAAGACAGCTTTTTTTTCCACTCCTGCTTCTTTTGGTGGAGTTGGTGGGCACTGCCCCCCCTTGTTCTCTAAAGTAAAGTTCTCTAAGTACACTTTTATGGAGATATAAAGTACTGAACACCTGCATTTCATGTTTTCTTCTTGTCCCATGCACTTCTGTGCAACAAAGTTGCGTAGCTAACTAACATCCACTGCTTCTTCTTTTTTTTTTGGAGTCACAGCATTATGAAGCTTGAAAATTCAAATGCAAATTTGGTCTAAAAGTGGACATTTTTAAAGACTACAACATTTGCATCTAATCCAAAGGTGTTTTTCGCATACAGAAAAATTGAATGATGTGGGGGCCACTTTTGATACATTTTGTACATAAAGATGCTAAATCAATCCATTGTACATTATAGAAATTACTAGAAATATAAATACTTTTGTTTTTGCTGCCATTTTTCATGAATGAAAGAAAATTACATTTAGCTAGGTAATTGTGGCATATTTACTACGGATCTCCCTCCATATTTTTTAGCTTGTCATCCGATACAATTTTTGTTGATGCAACAAAAAGTCTTGATGCAACAAACAAGTCTTGTTGATGCAATTAAAAAAATATATATATTAGGCTGTTTCTTTAATGAATTTGTGGAAATGAATATAGTTATGCAAACAGCTCTTCAAAGCATTAAATTAAAATAAATGTATTGCTCAATTTACATTTTTATTACACAGCATGACCATCAATATTGTTTGGCTTTTGTAGTAAGGGTGCCTAATCTATTAAAAGATTGAATAATAGATAAAATTGGAAAAAATGGGTGTGCAAAACACCTTCAGGGTGGACTAATCATTTGACATGGTTATTTGTGATGTGATTTAGAATATATGACATATAAATATATTATATTATATTGTATATTGTTATATATTTGTAAGCATTATTTTATTACTTATTGTTAATTATATTAAATAATATCCATCCTTTTGCTATTGCGCTTATCCTCATTGGAGTTGCGGATATTCTGGATATTCGTGGATATGCGGATATTCTATATCCTACCCCAGCTGACTTTGGGCGGGAGGCAGGGTACACCCTGGACTGATCACCAGTCAATCACAGGGCAGACATACAAACATTCACACTCACATTCATACCAATGGACAATTTAGAGTCGCCAGTTAACCTAACATGCATGTTTTTGAGATGTGGGAGGAAACCGGGGTACCCGGAGAAAACCCACAGTCGCACGGGGAGAACATGCAAACTCCACACAGATATGTCCAACGGAGATTTGAACCCTGAACCTCCTGACTGTGAGGCCTGTGTGCTACCCACTCAGCCACCGTGCAGCTAATTGTGAGGTATTAAATAATATATTTTTAAATGTATTATAAACAAAGAAAATGTGATTGGGTGTTGCCATTATCTGATTGTCACATTTAAGGTGCTGAGGGTGACTTTTGATTTTTAAATAGAAGTGTTTCCAGAGACATTTTAGCCTTTAATATAACCAAAAATAATTTGCAATAACCTCCACTCTAAAATCATCTCTGATGAGATTGTGGGCAATTTATCAACTCGTTAGAAATAAAGGGCACTAATGAAGTCCTCCAGCAGTGTACACTTCATCACAGTCAGCTGACACAACCCTAAATATATAGCAGTATAATTTAGAAATAAACACACCAGCACATACATCNTATATATATAATATATATATATATATATTTTTTTTAACAAACTCTCTTCAACACAATAGTGAATAATGAATCATGAATTTCTCCTGGAGATTAAAAATGTATATGTCTATTGAGCTAGTAGTTCATTGACGGTTCCTAGTATGAACAACCAGCCATAGCAACTGTTAGAGCCGCACTTCCTGTGGGAGCTCCCTGCACTCCAATACAGTTAAACTGCACGTTTTGGAGTGGCCTTTTATTGTGTCCAACCTAAGGCATATGTGTGCCATAATCATGCTGTCTCATCAGCATCTTGATATGTCACACCTGCGAGGGGGATAGATTATGAATCATGAATGATGAAGGCTCACTAACACAGTTAGACACATTTGTGAACAATATTTGAGAGGGATACGCTTTTTGTGAACATAGAAAAGGTTTTACATCTTTGAGTTCAGCTCATGAAATTTGGGAGCAAACACAATAGTGTCACGATCTGCTCGGCTAGCTCGGCGCGGCATGGCGAGAACCCCAGGTAAGGTGCAGGAATCTTTTAATAATAGTGAATGCTGCGAAGCAGCGGAAAAACACAAAAAACAGGTCCACATGAACACGAAGCCCAAATGACAATGACCCAACCCAGACTGGCGCACACACCTGAACATAAATAGCCCAACCAACAAATGAGGAACAGGTGCGTGTAATCAAATGAAAACTAAAGTGCAAGGAAACAGGAAAACACCACAACACAGGAAATCCCACTCAAAACCAAAACTGTCACGGGAACAACACCCAGACCGTGACAAATAGTGGTGCATTTATATTTTTGTTGAGAGAATTTTCTCAACAAATTTTTTTTTCTCAACAATATTTTCTGAGCTATCTGAGCAAAAGAGAGGCATCATATGTTATAGGTGCAGAGCAAATGAATGTAGTATCTAAATATATATGTTATTAATAATAAAAGTAATGTATTATTGTTATTTATTAAAACATAAACATAACCAATGGCATTTATATCGCAGTATTTTTTAATCAAATTTTTATTGAAATGAGTTAAATGCATTTTCCAAATTATATTTTTCATAAATATATTTTTTGTAAATTATTTAAGTTATCACTTTATTTTAAAATGAATGTAAAACAGTATAAAAATCAAGTGGTCAAGTTGAGGTGGTTGGGGTAAATGGTGTGGCTAATCTTAATGGTTGATTTTTTTTTAATGTTTTTTTTTTATGTCACATCACACATTACACTTTTTATACGAGTGTAAAAAGCAAAGGTGTAAAAAACTGTGGTGAGACGAGCGATGTTGTTTGGTCTAGAGACAGTGCCCCCGAGGAAAAGACAGGAGAAAGAGCTGGAGGTAGCAGAGATGAAGATGCTAAGGTTCTCTTTGGGTATGACCAGGATGGACAGGATTAGGAATGAGTACATCAGAGGGACAGCACATGTTAGAAGTTTTGGAGATAAAGTCAGACAGGCCAGACTGAAATGGTTCAGATATATCCAGAGGGGAGATAGTGAATATATTGGTAGAAGAATGCTGAGTTTTAAACTGTCAGAGTGAGGAGGTTTATGGATGTAGTTATTGAGGACATGAAGGTAGTTGGCACGAGAGAAGAGGATGCAGAAGACAGGGTTAGATGGAGGCAACTGACTCGCTGTGGCGACCCCTGGAGGGATAGGGCAGAACAAAAAGAAGAAGACCACCTACTGGCCTGACATGCATATTACAGTGTTTTTCAGTTGAGTATGTTCATCTGTGGACGGCAATATTGATAGCTTAGTGTGTACAACCATGTTTGTCTATATGTGCCCTCCAGTGCAGGGTGTACCCCGCCTATCGCCCAAAGTCAACTTGGATAGGCTCCAGCATACCCCTGCGACCCTACTGAGGACAAGCAGCATAGAAAATATATGGATTGAGTACATAATAAGGCTCAATTGAGATGGTCGACCAGAATGTCAAATGGTGCAAAAAATGGAGATGTGGGGAAACTAACATTTTAACAAGTGCAGAAATTCACAACTTTACCACCTGAAACGTCATGTGACAGCACCACTTAACACTCAGTTTACACACGCAGACGCAGCCCGAGTTGCAAAGTGAAGGCCTGTAAAATATTCATGCTGAACAAGCCTGCTTTCATCACCAGTCCCAGTCAGAGTCGCCCCAAATAACACCCCCAACCGCCCCCTCGCTCACTCTCCTACAACAGGAAAGTGACAGCCGCCGGTGTTTGGCCTTGGCGGCAACATAGAGCTCGCTGCATTAGCAGCAGACGGATACGCTGAGACGGTAGAGACAGTGAAGAGTTGGGAGGAGAAGGGCTAATGAGATTTTGAGAGAGGGAAGAAAAGAAAGTGGATGGGATAGCGTGACAATCCAAGGAGACAGCCAAGACGGTCTGGTAAAAACAAAGACGACGCAGTGGAAGACTATAGGGATGGGTTTGCATCTTTTATTGAGTTAGTTAAGGACTTCATGTGGATGCATTGTTACTGTCACTCACTGCACCAGCATGGCTTCTTCTGCACCTATGAATTATATGTCTTCATCAAAATCCATGTAACATTCTTACTGGTCTGATCTTTTAGTAGGAAATCAGAAACATCAGAAGAATGAGCAATAATAAAGGGTTTTTGAACCTACAGCAGTTTTCCTACATTTGTACACAATCTTTTGGTGTCTAAAAGTAAAACTTGTAAATGTTGTTAGTATATGTGGTGAAATCTGGGGTAATACTGTCAAGTTTTTATTATGAAGCTTACTTTGCACTGAACAGGAAGACACATTTAATGCTGTGTAATTAAAAGGTATTTATCTAGCGCTTGTTGTTTCACGCTGCTTAGAAATAATGATGAAGGTAACATTTGATGAAGGTAATACTACAACACAATCTTTTTTTAAATGAGTCTAATGGGTCTCAAATGTTATGTTGACAAAAGCAGTCGACATTAGCGTAAGCAGGTACTTTAAATAAGAACATTGTGAAGGTGGACTGGGACTAAATGAGTTTGTCGACATAGACGGGTTGTTGACATAAAAGGGACCGAAATAAACGGGTTGCAGCGCCAGACTCAACCAACATACAAGGAACTTGTAAATGCACAAATTTGTGAAGTGGAAAATGTCTTTCTACAGATGGTACTATAACTACTGTAAATTCATTTTTTACTTAACTTATAATTCTTGATTAAGTAAAGTCAACCTACACTGGTTTTTGCCTCATATCCTACTGCATGCTGGCGGGTACATGTTCTCTACTGAGATAATTGAATTTCAGTGGGTGTCAATGGGTGAATTTAGCACTTTGCCACCTTTCTTAGCCAAGTTGATGTAGTCGTTTCATGCTTTCAGCTGCCTGACTGAGAAGATCCACTCAATTGGTCAAAGCAACCACAAATGCTGACATTTCATCATGATGGACCATCTACGCAATTACCAACATCATCTGACCCCTTCCATTGCTCTCCAGATGTAACTGAGAATGCATCTTCCTTACATGGAAAGAGAGAGATAAGAAGCGTTACAAAACAACTGCATCAGAAAGGAGAACATGCAAAAACCCAAGTGCAGTATTTGGTAAACAAGTCAGTTTATTGTTAATCAGCCTGGACAATAATACTTACAATGTGATGTGAAAAATAAATACACCCGCCAATTATTTCTACAAAAGTAACAAGTGATTGGATAATTTATGTTCAAATGTCAACACAAAAGCAGAGCTACATATTTCTACGAGTTCAAATAAGTTAAGAGTCAACACCAGGGTCTTTCCTGCAATTGTTGCTTTTGGAATTCCTCAAGTGATTGTACATTGTGGAAAAATGTCTCTGAGCAGGAAGCTTGCCTGGTGGACTTTTGACAAATGGCTTTATTGTTGGAAAAGTCCGCTTTTTTAAGTTGGACTATTGGTTTGATTGTTTTCTTTTAAAAGGTCCCATGTTGTACTATGTTTCACCACTTGTAAATAAGCCTCGGAGGTCCCATAATAGTGTACTGGATGTGTGTTTGCCCATGCCTGTCTGGTGGGACAGGAGCACACAAATGTTAGCAAGGTGTGTAGCAAATCCCGCTTTTGTTTTCTTCTTACAAAGCTGTCCTGCTTCAAATGGTGAAGGTATATGAGGGGCCAGTCACAGGCAGTATCATAAGTTTTTCCTTCATGTCATGAAAAGACAAAACATGCCTCCGCTCTCACAGGTGGACCAAACAAGTAACGAAGATGATGACTTTTCTCATGCTTGAAATGAAACACAACAATTGTGTGTCCTCAGACAACACAGCAGACGTCCTGGTGAAACAAGGACCTTTCAACCTGGATGATCCCAGAGACTACAGCGTGGACGTGAGCATTAGTGATGGAGGACGCCCCATCCAGACCAGTATCACCAAACTGGCCATCAAGGTCTGGGATGATGTTTGTGTACCGGACAACCAAACAATGTGATTCAAAGGCTCATTTGGCTTGTTGCAGGCATGCCGCTGTGATGCCAGGCGGATTCCCACGCAGTGCAAGGCCGTGGCTCAGAAGATGGGAGTGAGCGTCCACGTACTCATCGCCATTCTTCTCTGCATTCTCACTATACTTGGTAAGTTTGACATTCAAGTGTCTGGATGCCGAAATGAAAACCGTAAAACCATTCATGTCAACATGAGAGGCCCCTGTTATTATATCTTTAATGAAGATTTGGAGTGCATGAGACATTGGGAAGGAAAATATAGCTCTTTATGACCACATGGTCATCCATTAACACAGCAGCACCAAAACTAATTTTGTAGGGAAGAAAACAAGCATTAATCACACTGATGAGTTCATGGTAAACGATACGTCAAGCATAACACTTATGACTTTCACACCAACAGCTGTGTTGCCATACGAGCTTTTTAAACCGCCTGCAGAGCTAGATACATCTTCTGGATGCTGACTACTCATGACACCTCAAATGCAGCTATTGTCATCTTGTCAGGAGGTCGTCTACAGCCAGAGCTGTTATTGAAAATGTTTTTTGTCAACTAGCTCGGGTTCGGCCAGCTAGCTCTGCTGCAGTCACGGTAAGCTACGGAACATGCCCTACAATTCTTGTCCGACAGACCAGTCTCTCGCGTCGTTCTTAAGACACTGATTGCTTCTCTCGCAATACCTGGTGCATGTCTCGATTAATCGGTGAATTAATCAATTGATTAACTTAAAGATTTATGGCTGATTTGTATCGATGCGAGAGTCTTCTCCGGGTGCATCTGATTCTTTAGCTCCTTAAAACGGATAGCTGGTCGTTAACATCTGTTGTAACGAATGTACGACAACATCACATGGCTTGGCGCCAAATGTTTGACTTGACGTTTTTACTGAACGTAAAGGCAGACGCCCGATCCACGAACAGGGATGCAGACGCCCTTGCTTTGCATGGAACCTGCCCCTGTCTTGGTTTCTCAATTTCTCAATTTATTTATTTAAAGAGACAATGCATATTAATGAACACTTATGTGTAAATATGCCAGAATTAGCCAAAGGCTACTTTACATCTGTAGTCCCTGGCAGGTGAAGAAAAGAAAATAACCAAAACCAAACAAAAACAAACACAAAACAAAACACAATGACACTATATACACAGAAAAATAAAACAATAAAAACACGAATAAAAAACGTACAACAATACATACACTTTAAAAACAAAGGAATTTTAGAATTAATGGTCACAGATCTGCTTCCTCCTAAGCCATTGTTTGAGATTGAATTTAAATGAACTAAAGGTAGTCAAGTCTCTTATAACAACTGGAATATTATTCCAGATTTCTGTACCTTTGACTGACAACACCTGTTGGCTGAAGGTTGTGCGTCTGAAAGGAATTACACAATCACCTCTCGTAGAGGCTCTTGTTACCTTACCACTCATGCTGGATTTCATTTTGATGAACTCACCCAGGGGTGATGGAGCCAGTCCATTTAAAACCCTATAAATGGAACACCCAGACGCCCTTGCTTTGCATGGAACCTGCCCCTGTCTTGGTGTTGTTGGTTTAATGAAAAATTCAGCGAGGGATGTGAAAAAAATAAGCCTGGAGTTGCGAGTATTCTCTTTGATACCTCCGCCCCCTGCTGCTTTAGCTTGATCTTTCCACGGTTGGAAAACACACCCGTCACGTCGGATGAGAGGCGGGACAGTGATTGGCGGTCTTTGTAAGAAGGACGAGAGGAGGAACTTAGAGATAAAGAGACAAGGAGGGACAGATGGGGGAGATAGCGATGGCTAAGGAGAAGATGGACCGAGAGGCAGACAGAAGGAGGTTAGAGGAGGGAAGTGGTGAAGAGGTGGATTGTGGGAAAAGAGTGCGAAGAATAGGAGTGGTAATGAGAAGAGTTTATCAGCACTTTAGGTCCCGTCTGCTTATCAAACGGCACCAAACATTCAACTTATTAACTATTAATACACTTCTTCTCTATCCAGCTCTCCGTTTTCTCCTTCTACTCTCCCGCCGGGCCTCCCTCGCTTTATCAAACGTCTTCAACACAGGCCAGATTAACTATTTAATGCACTTGTCATTATCTGCCATGAGGGCCTCAAGCAATTTAGCGCTACCACTCCCCATTCACTTTTTCTCACCACAAGACGCGTTTGACCCTCCAAAAAGAACATTTCCTCACTCCACAAAGAAAAGGAGTTCTTCCCTTTTTTTCCGTCTTCTCTAAGTCTGATATCTGGCGGGCTTATTAAACTGCAGAGCATGTGTTGTAAAAGATTAATCTGTTGCTTTCCCATGCAAACTTAAATGAGTCCCACTCGCTCTCTACTAAAAGGCATGGCTAATGCCGCCCGTCCAGAGAGAGACAGAGGTTCACATCAGAGCCCCAAGCTTGGCGCCTTAATCTAATGTCACAAGCTTCCTTCACTTCCTCCCTCCTCGTCTGTATTCACTTGGTTTTCTCCCATTTCCTTCACTTCCGCCATCTTTTAGCACTTGTCCTCCTCCGAGCTGGACTGGAACATACGTGGCGTCGTCGGTTAAACGATATTACAGTATGTTCGTAACTTCTCGAATCTAAGTACAGTATTTGTTTTCAATTTGGATTATTCCCATTGGAAATAATGGAAAAAGAAACAATTTGGTCCAGGGTTAGCATCAGTCACCATAATAACACATTCATTTTTAGTAATTAATTGATAAAGGTCATTTTTCAACATGTGGTTTCGTTAAGCAAGTGTAATAAGAGCTGTAAAAAAAGGCACAAAAAGCCACAAAATGCCAAAGAAAAAGCAAAACAGAGTTAAAAGAATTAGAAAAATCCTTTGATGTCCACTGAAGAGAGGTTTCACCCAAAAGGATGTCACTTCATTTTGAAAGTATATTTTCCCCCAAAACACGATTAACCAAAAGCCATTCTAGTCAATTTAAAGCCTAAAGGAAGTCACTTCTGGAAATATTTAACACAATCCATTCCAAAATGTTGAACTTATAGAAAATAATGGAAATGGAATTCATCTGTTACAGGGTCAAACTGACAACATTGCAAGTACCAATCAAGTGCAAAAATAAGTAAACCAGTGTTAACCCTTTAAAGCCTGACACATTTGCACATAATCTCATTTTCAATGTGAGGTCTTATTGTCACAGTGGAAGCAGAAGTTAAGCATTTTTAATGGTAGAAGGTTAACTATGATTAAACTGCCCGTTAACACATTTTTTGCAACAAGTGACGCAAAAAAGCAACAAAAGTTTGTGACAAAGACAAATAAATAAATAATACCAAGTGGTGGAAATTACGTTTCTGTTGATTCCCGAAGTATAACACCTCGCTGTAAATGCATTCGGCTGCATCCAAAGCATGTACTTTGACCAAACTTTGACAAAATGTTACACCTCATTAAAGCTTATTTGTCAGGTTTTTTTGCATTAGTATCCAGACAATGCCAAAAGTGAGACTAATTCAAAATCTGAAATATTGTGATAAATTCAGATTTTTATTTAAGTGCACTTTTTGCTAAAAGCGATTCAGAGTCCATTTAATGATCAGTGGGGCTTTCTGTCTTTTTTTGTTTGTTTTTTAATTGATCATGTCTTTTGTTAGTTTAATTTACTTTATTTAAAATCTCTTGACATTCCAGTTACATGTTAAATACTCTTGACAAAGTAAAGTTGACTTTGGTACAGTGTACTCACATCTTATGCCATATGCTATGATTACATTATTGAAAAATAATTTGGACAATAATATCGTTTATCTGCAATAATTAGTGGGACAGTTATTGTCCAGCAAAATGTGTTTTCATGACAGGCCTAGCTGAACTGCGATATCACCACTGTTGATTTTGTGCAACTTTAGAGACTATATAGTTAAGTAAGGCTACTTACTACAGTAGTGTTGTTGTAGTAATCCAAGACACCACCATAAGTACATTTCCACAAAGTAGGATTCCTTGTTTATAGATTGAAAGTGTTTGCAACTAGAGCATAGAAAACCTGTTTATGACCTTAAATATGGTTTTTACATTATTAGAGCCCTCTTGACATGAAATAATACTCACGTAGTAGCTTTTAAATATGTTTTTTACCATTAATAGAGCCATGTAGACCATCTATAGTTACCTTTACCTTTGTATTACCCAATATAATAGACATAATAAAGGAAAATAAGCCATCTTAGACATGAATAACCTCACACACACTAGCATTGATTGTGCCCTTCCTAGTGACTATTTTCTCATAAATGTTACTGACACCTAGGGACTAGTGTAGAATGGTACTCTACTTCCACTGTTTGTGGTTACGAGTCTTGATGCAGTTCAATCACTTTATTAACAAGCAGAGAAGTCACTGTGGGTGGCCATATTAGACCATCCAAACTCACCATGACAACAACAGAACATTTTTCTCTTTATGCCATTAGCAAAACCCAAATTACTCTAAAGCTAATTACTGCACATTGTTGGCCATGATAAGTGAATTTTCACAAAGTAGGATTCCTTATATATGCAGTACTACCCAGAAAATAAGAATACCCTGAGAAGGTTGTTGTATTTCTGTAATTCAACTTAAAAGGTGAATTTGACATATTATATAATTGAAAATTATGCAAATCAATATATTTCAAGGTTTTTTTTCCTTTGGATTTTGCTGATCAGGTTTAGCAGCCTAAAAAGTTCTAATTTTCTGAGTTTGTCAGTTTGTGGTTTTTACAAGCTGAAAATCTTAATCAGCAAAGTTACAACAAGGAACTGCTTGGGATATCCATCCATCCATTTTCTTCCGCTTATATGAGGTGGCAGCAAACTAAGCAGGGAAGCCCAGAGGTCCATCTCCCCGGCCACTTCTTCCAGCTCTTCCCAGTGGAGGCTGAGGCGTTCCCAGGCCAGCTGAGAGACATAGTCTCTCCAACGTGTCCTAGGTCTTCCCCGAGGCCTCCTACCGGTTGGACGTGCCCTGAACACCTCCCCAGGAAGGCGTTCGGGAGGCATCCTAACCAGATGCCCGAACCACCTCATCTGACTTCTCTCAATGCGGAGGAGCAGCGGTTCTACTCCGAGTCTCTCCCGGAGGACAGTACTTCTCACCCTATCTCTAAGGGAGACCCCACCCACCCTGCGGAGAAAACTCATTTCGGCCGCTTGTACGCGCGATCTTGTCCTTTTGGTCACTACCCAAAGCTCATGACCATAGGTGAGGGTAGGAACGTAGATCGACCGGTAAATCGAGAGCTTTGCCTTTTGGCTCAGCTCTCTTTTCACCACGACAGATCGGTGCAGAGTCCGCATCACTGCAGACGCCGCACCAATCCGCCTGTCCATCTCGCGTTCCATCCTTCCATCACTCGTGAACAAGACCCCGAGGTACTTAAACTCCTCCACTTGAGGCAGGACCTCATCCCCGACCCGGAGATGGCACTCCACCCTTTCCCGGGCGAGAACCATGGACTCGGACTTGGAGGTGCTGATTCTCATTCCAGCCGCTTCACACTCAGCTGCGAACCGATCCAGTGAGAGTTGAAGGTCACTGCTCGATGAAGCCAACAGGACCACATCATCTGCAAAAAGCAGAGATCGAATCCTGCGGCCACCAAACTGAAACCCCTCAACGCCCTGGCTGCGCCTAGAAATTCTGTCCATGAAAGTAGTGAACAGAATCGGTGACAAAGGGCAGCCCTGGCGGAGTCCAACCCTCACTGGAAACGGGTCCGACTTATTGCCGGCAATGCGAACCAAACTCTGACACCGGTCACACAGGGAACGAACCGCCTGGATTAGGTGGTCCGATACCCCATATTCCCGGAGCACTCCCCACAGTATTCCCCGAGGAACACGGTCGAATGCCTTCTCCAAGTCCACAAAACATGTGTAGACTGGTTGGGCAAACTCCCATGCACCCTCAAGGACCCTGCCGAGAGTATAGAGTTGGTCCACAGTTCCACGACCAGGACAAAAACCACACTGCTCCTCCTGAATTCGAGATTCGACCATCTGGCGGAGTCTCCTCTCCATAACCCCTGAATAGACCTTACCGGGAAGGCTGAGGAGTGTGATCCCTCAGCCTCAGAATAGTTAGAACACACCCTCTGGTCCCCCTTCTTGAAAAGCGGGACTACCACCCAGGTCTGCCAGTCCAGGGGCACCGACCCCGACGTCCACGCAATGCTGCAGAGTCGTGTCAACCAAGACACGCCCACAGCATCCAGGGACTTAAGGAACTCCGGGCGGATCTCATCCACCCCCGGGGCCTAGCCACCAAGGAGCTTTTTGACCACCTCGGTGACCTCAGCCCCGGAGATAGGCAAACCCGACTCAGAGTCCCCAGGCACTGCTTCCATGTTGGAAGGCGTGTCGGTGGGATTGAGGAGGTCTTCAAAGTATTCCCTCCACCTGTCCACAACATCTCGAGTCGAGTTCAGCAGCACACCATCCCCACCATACATGGTGTTGACCGTGCACTGCTTCCCCCGCCGGAGACGGCGGATGGTGGTCGAGAATCTCTTTGAAGCCATCCGGAAGTCGTTTTCCATGGCCTCTCCGAACTCCTCCCATGTCCCGGTTTTTGCCTCAGCGACCGCCAGGGCTGCAGACCGCTTGGCCTTCCGGTACCTGTCAGCTGCCTCCAAAGTCCCATGGGCCAAGACAGCTTGATAGGACTCTTTCTTCAGCTTGACGGCATCCCTTACCACTGGTGTCCACCAACGGGTTCAGGGATTACCGCCACGACAGGCCCCCGACCACCTTACACCCACAGCTCCGATCGGCCGCATCGACAATGGAGTCACAAAACATCGCCCACTCGGATTCAATGTCCGCTGCCTCCTTCGGAACATGGTCAAAGCTCTCCTGTAGGTGGGAGTTGAAACTCCTTCTGACAAGGGACTCTGCCAGACGTTCCCAGCAGACCCTCACAATGCGATTTGGTCTGCCAGGTCTGACCGGCATCCTCCCCCACCATCGGAACCAACTCACCACCAGGTGGTGATCAGTTGACAGCTCCACCCCTTTCCTCACCCGAGTGTCCAAAACATGTGGTCGCAAGTCTGATGACACAACCACAAAGTCAATCATCGAACTGCGGCCCAGGGTGTCCTGGTGCCAAGTGCACGTGTGGACACCTTTATGCTTGAACATGGTGTTCAGTATAGCCAATCTAGTCAATAGTCCAATAACAAGACACCGCTCGGGTTAAGATCAGGGTGGCCGTTCCTCCCAATCACACCTCTCCAGGTCTCACTCTCGTTGCCAACATGAGCGTTTAGGTCACCCAGCAGAACAAGGGAATCCCCCGAGGAAGCACTTTCTATTACTTCCTCTAAGGACTCCAAAAAGGGCGGGTTTTCTGAACTGCTGTTTGGCGCATAAGCGCAAACAACAGTCAGGACCCGTCCCCCCACCCAAAGGCGTAGGGAAACTACCCTCTTNCTCCGCCCCTCTCCTCACCCGAGTGTCTAAAACATGTGGTCGCAAGTCCGATGACACAACCACAAAGTCAATCATCGAACTGCAGCCCAGGGTGTCCTGGTGCCAAGTGCACGTGTGGACACCCTTATGCTTGAACATGGTGTTCGTTATAGCCAATCTAGTCAATAGTCCAATAACAAGACACCGCTCGGGTTAAGATCAGGGGGGCCGTTCCTCCCAATCACACCTCTCCAGGTCTCACTGTCGTTGCCAACATGAGCGTTTAGGTCACCCAGCAGAACAAGGGAATCCCCCGAGAAAGCACTCTCTATTACTTCCTCTAAGGACTCCAAAAAGGGCGGCTTTTCTGAACTGCTGTTTGGCGCATAAGCGCAAACAACAGTCAGGACCCGTCCCCCCACCCGAAGGCGTAGGGAAACTACCCTCTTGTTTACTGGGTTAAACTCCAACGTGTAGGCTTGGAGCCGGGGGGAAACAAGATCTGCCACCCCTGCTCGTCGCCTCTCATTGCCAGCAACACCAGAGTCGAATGAATTCCAGCCCCTCTCGAGAGGACTGGTTCCAGAGCCCTTGCTGTGCGTTGAGGTGATATGTATATATCAAAACCTGTTTATGACCTTAAATATGGTTTTTAACATTATAATGAGCCCTCTTAACATAATATAATACCTGTGTAGTCACCTTTACACTCCTATTACTCAATAAAGACATGATGAGAGTATTTTTTAAAGCCATTGATGTCAAAGAGTTGCAAGTCTTTGAAGGTATTGTCCTTAATATTTTGACTCGAGTGTGAGTCGAGTCCAAGTTGCGTGAGTCAAGTCCACACCTCTGGTATAACTCCTAACCTAAGGCCACTAAAACCTGAAGAATGTCATGAGTCAAAATGAAGGGGAGTTATACATGTACTGTAGAGAGCCCGATATACTGCACATCAGAGGACTCAAATTTGTGCCATGGAGGGCCGAGACACTGCAGGTGTTCTTTCCAGCTGGTCACTAAAGCAGGTGATTTTAATGAGCAACACCTCCTTCAATTTGTGGGAAGGAGCTTATCAATCAAAATCAACTGCTGGAGAAGCTGGTTGAAGAGAAAACCTGCAGTGTCTCGGCCCTCCGTGGCACAAGTTTGAGACCCCTGCTGTGGATAGATGAGGTGAATAGGTAGGTATATATTTTAGGTAGATAATTTATTACCAACTTCATCAAAGTCTTGTTTCCATGCTCTTCCTCCTTCCTCCTTCCTATCTTAGTAGTTGCTGTCGCTTTCTCGCCGGCTGAGTAGATTCCTTTGCTTCAGGCAAACTTTGCAGACACCTTAAAACCATCCGTCGCTTATTTTACCGCTGCCTGTGTTTTCCAGGCTCACTCCCTTGTTAGCGCGCCTTCCTCCTCGCTCGCTTCCTGGCCCCATTCTCATGCCTGCCCTAATTTCCCCCCCACACGTCGCTTTAGAAAGCCTTGCTCGCTTTCTTGTCGGCTGACCGCTTTAATCTCGCCAGCCAAAGTTTTCAAGTGCTCGCTAATTGCGTCCCACCAACTGCTGCCTGTCAAACATCTAACACTGCTGGAGAACTTTGCTTGTCTTCCAAGAAAAAGAGTCTTTTCCCGAAAGTGAACACATCTGCTGTGTCTTTCAGTGATCGTGATTCTGTTTGTGATGAAGAAGCGCTATCACAAGGATTCGCTGGCCAGTATGAAGAACAGCGGCGAGATTCACGAACAGCTGGTCACCTACGACGAGGAGGGGGGAGGGGAGATGGACACCAACGGGTATGTGGATGACGAAAGATCACACTCTTGTAAATTGGCCTATAGAATAACATTACTTCTAAAACTTCCAGTAGGTGGCAGTAGTTATTTCATTTCTACCAGCATACAGTAAATTATCAGAATGTTAGCAATCATCAAATGTAGAAAAACATTTATTGCAGAGCAACTTATTTGTGCACATTTACGCGTTTGTTAATTTTGGCGAAAAACGTTTCTTTCTTGCCATAATGGCACCAAAAAGTAAAAATACATTCTTGGATCGCTGCAAAAATTGTTCATGTTTATGTATTGTCGTCACTCAAAAACATATTCACCAATCCTTCGTTTATCACATTTAACATGACTGCGATAAGTGAATTTCTGCAAAGTAGGATTCAATATTAGTAAACAGAATATTTTTGTAGTTTCGAGCATTAAAACCTGTTCATGACCTTGTAAATATGTTTTTTTTACCATTATTAGGTCCACGTAGAGATGTAATAGCACCTCTATAGGCACCTTTACCTTTGTATTACCCAATTAGTAGACATAATGTTGGAAAATAAGCCATCTTAGCCATAAATAAGGTCACACACAGTAGCATTGACTGTGCACCTCCTGGTGGCTTTTTTCCCATCAGTGTTACTGACACTTAGAGACAAGTGTAAAATACGTCTCTACTTCCACACTTTGTGGTTAAGAGTCTTGATGCAGTTCAATCACTTTATTACAGTAACAAGCAGAGAACCCATGCAGGGAACATTCACACTGGAGCTGCTGTCGGCCGCTCTATACTGTACACTGCTAACCTGCGGCCAGCACTCAAACAGTCAACTCTACCAGCTGATGGCACATGCTTCACTTACCAGGCTCCACTGCTTAAAAGAGCACACAAGTTACTGTATTACAAATAAATGTCTTTTCAATTCCTTATATTTGTATTTTAATTCATGTAACCAATTTTATGCTCAAAAATGCTTAATTTAGGCCATCACTATGCATAAATTGTAAATATATATGCCTGTAATATAAGGTTTTATTAACCACTGCACATATTTCTGAATAGTCAGGTAGCCGTTGCTAAATAAGACCATCCAAACTCACCATGGCAACAACAAAATTGCATTATTTTTAGTGTTATTTTTTGTGTTATGCCGGTAGCGGAACCCAAATGACTCTAAAGCTAATTACCGCATATTGTTTGTGCAATATTTGATGCCGCTTATTGCGCTTCTTATCAATATTTATTCCCTGGCTTGTTCGTGTGAGACACTTTGTACTTGAAGGAAAGCCGTATTAAAGTGTATTAAACCTCCTCTGTTTGCACTATTTATCTCCTGGGCTGCGTCCCATAATTTACTGACCCAGTTTAGTTGAAAGGAATCATTAATGTTTGATGTAATCTGAATCTAATCTAATGTGAAGCATTTTAAAAAGCCCCCTGCTAAATGCATGGCTTATTCTACGCGGAAATAGCACCTATGATTGCAATCAAACATCTCCTTATTGGACAAGTCTTTTTGATGGACTTTTTGGAATCTTGTCATGCATTATTCTATATTAAATTTGCTTTTGGTCAATCTGTCCACAGACTGTAGTGTGATTGGCTATCTTTTCCAGTCGCTGTTCATGGCAGTGACTGGTCAGTGTATGTGTCAATCTTTATGAAATTGTGATTGGTCATGTTGTTTTCATAAGTATTAGTCAGTCAAGCTGTCAATCATGCCAGCATTACCGTCAGTTACGTCACTTTTTAATCCTGTCTATCCTGGTCACACCCAAATAAATATAAGTATCATGTCCCTCATATAGAGGGTTGTGTCAGAAAGGGCATCCGACGTAAAACTTTTGCCAAATCAAAACATGCAAATCAAACAGAACAAATTGATTCGCTGTGGCGACCCCTGATGGGATAAGCAGGAATAAGCTGAAAGGAAAAGAAGAGGTCACTGTTGGATTGTTTGAAAAAAAAAAATGGTGGGTTGGCCGATTAATACTGTATATAACAAAGTAAGCATCAGTTGTTTTTGTTTTTTGTCATGTTGAGGGCCTTCATTATATTTATTGTGTCACATTTTCCCCCCACCTAGCATCCTTTTTTTTACATATGGCCACCAAAGTCAAAAAATAAATTTGTTCCAATCTTCATAATATCTGCCTCTCTCTGCTCAGCTACGATGTCTCCATCCTGACGTCGGCATTCAACGATGGCTCCCTTCTTCGTCACCCAGACTGCCATCCCCACCCGTCCCTTTATGCCATGGTCCAGAAGCCCCACCTGCACCACAGCCAGCCCGCCGCTTGCAAGGGCGACATGGCAGCCATGATTGAGGTGAAGAAAGACGAGGCGGACCATGACAGGGATGGCTTCCCATACGACACGCTGCACATCTACGGCTATGAGGGGCCAGAGTCCATAGCGGGCAGCCTCAGCTCTCTGGGTAGTTCTTCCAGCGAGTCGGACTCGGATTACGACTTCCTGAGCGACTGGGGCCCCAGGTTCAGGACCCTGGCCGAGCTGTATGGCGTGGACGAGCCTGACTACTACCAGTAATAGTGTAATAGTCTTCTGGGGAACATGCCGTAATACTAAACAGCCATGTACACACACACACACGCGCACCCCCACACACACGCACACTTACGCGCACACACACACACACACACACACACCAAGAGACAAGAGCTGACCTTGATGGTGTCAGTTTTGTTTCTGGACAAGGAGCTTGGAAAAGTTTGAGAGTCCAAGAAGCTCCATCAAGACAAAGTTCTCTGGTCGTCCAGTCAGATATAAGGATGTCACAGGAAGGGGAGGGACTTCCTCATTTCATGATTGCCTGGAAGGTAGCAACCAATCAGAGTTGAGTTCTGAGCAGTTTGTTTGTGTGCCATTTTTTTATTTTGTATTTTTTGTCACGTTATGTATATGTATAATCCACAAAATAAGAACTGTGTTGAAGAAAAAAAAGCAGACATCTTAAAATGCTGTCTAAATTCTAGCAAATTGGCTGGATTTGGACACTTTAAATACACTGTTGTGGCACATACTTAAAATGGTTGGAAATACTATAATGTGGGACTTTTACCTTCAAAGGCTTCCCAAATTATTGACACATTTTGGATTTGCCAAGTCTTGTGTCAAAGCAATTTAAAAGTCAAGGATGGGATTTTAACCAAGATAAGATGTTGGTTTATAAAGGGTGTTCAAGTGCAAACGTGATGCCCTCACTTCAATGCAATGTTGTGTCCACGTTGATACTGAAACTGGACAAGAACAAATACCGGAATTTTACATTTGAAGTCATCACTTGAGGTTGTTTTTTTGCTGCCTCTTTCATTCATATATTTTTTTAAGAATTATGACTTTCTTTCACCAAAGGACCATAGCAATAGAGCTAAATCTACAATAAATCAGGCACAGCATTTTTTCCACTAAGTGCTGACACCACCACACATTTAGCAGGATTCTGAAAGAAAGTAAAGCAAAACCACTCTTCATGTTTTCTCCAAGCCAAGCAGTGAAAGATGACTCATTTTCCCACCAAGCCATTCCGTTCATGTTGTCATTTTATCTGTGGCGAGTAAGTGATGAGCGAGCAAAGCGGGGGTCCGTCATCGCGCTTATTGTTTTGTTGAAAGCTCAACTCTCAGAGGCCTCGTCTCAGTGAAGTTCTCTGCACAACTCAGGAAGCTTGCGGATGCGCCAACAACTTTAACCTCTTATCCTTTTGGCTACTGTCAGCTTGAGGAAGCACACCCCCGCCCTCCAAAAAAGCGGACAATCGCTGAATAGATTTCTTTGGAGAACTTTTTTTAACAAGCACATTGTTCAAATAGGCTAAACCAAGGGTGTCCAAAGTACGGCTTGGGGGTTGTTAGCGGCCTTCAGTACATTTTCAAATACAATTAAATAAGATAACTAACAAACACAAAGATAAATATGAAAAAAAGAGAAGTCAATTTTATGAGAATAAAGTACTAATATTACAATAAAGCCATAATATTAAGAGAATAAATTGTTTTGCAAGCATAAATCTGTAATACACATTTTTGCAAAATAAAGTAAATATCAAGAAAAGAAAGTAAAAGAAAACACAACGGTAGAAACAAAACAAAGAATAATGTTTACATTTTTGGAAAATTAAGTTGGACAAAAATTTGAATATTACAAGAATAAAGAAGAATAATTGAAGCAATGAAGAAAAAATTCATCGTAATAATACACTTAGTTCCCTTAACACAAAGCTGCGATGCAGGCTGTTCTTCAAATGTGTACATTTGTTAGCATAATGTACGCAAAATGTAAAATATCAACGTGATTCCCGCATTCTGATTTAATTTCAGTACGTAGCGCTCATGGGAAAAGTTTGGACACCCCTGGGCTAAATAAACTTTCCTCAAGCCTTCCGGAATGACACAAACGCTCAACAACCGTTCATTTGGACTCTTAGGGGTTTGGGGTTTAAACTTAAATCTTGCTGTTGTTAAAACAACAACTGAGACAATTTCAGCCAATCAGTCGCGTGGAGAAAGTAAGTTCCGGAAAAGTCAGTGGTGGATCTAGTAGAGAGTAGTTCTTAGTTGAAAAGTTGGGACTTTATGAAGCTGTTCTAACAGTGTGATCCCAACAACAGACGACAACAACATGTTTAGCAAGAAAAAGGAGTGAGGTCGGCCAAAAAAAAGAAGAAAAAATCATAAGCTGTAAAGAGAGAGAGCCCGCCCCTTTCCGGTGCGTAACGTGGGATTGAACGTATGCCTGTTAAAAAGAGCGCGCTACCAGCGTTAGCATAACCATAATGCATTAGCATCATGCTAAGCCACGCCCCTCCGCAATGAGGACAGACGGCGGCACAGTGTAGCTCCCCACACGGTCACACAGCGTCTGCCGCTCCGTAAGAACTTCATTCTCACCCGAACACCTCAACAACAGTGCATTTCCAAAAGCATACATATATCCTCAAGTCACAAACACGTCTTTAGTGCTTTCAGCATCGGAATGGGACTTACTCGTTGTCGCTACCGCGAGATGCTTTCCGGGACAGTCCGAAAATCACACAACGTCTTTATTATATGTGTGTGTGGTCTACATAAGCACAACATACATGTATTCTTATCGCTCACTGTATAAGTCAATGCGGAAGTAAGACTTGCTGGATATGCTCGGGAAGTCCATAAAATAAACTCAAAACTTCAACACAGGTTACGTGGTGTCTTTGAACGCAACTAATCATTGCTCATAATAACGCAGTAAAAGTGTGATTCAAATGTCCTGTCCCTTACATACGCTAAATAAAAATACAGTAAAAATGTGCATATTCAGACATAGTTGCAAGTTGTGATTAATCTTTATTAGTTCATTTGAAAACGGATTAATCTGGTTGAAATGTGTAATGATTTGACAGCCCTCGTTTACACGCTTAATTGAGCACATATATCGCTAACGGCTGATATTCAAGTACTAGTGTTTTATGAGAAGTGAACAAGTTGGGACACCCCTGGTGTATATGCCTACCCCTTTGGCTGTGCTACACATCTTAAAATGTAGCTGTCTAAATTTCAGCATCAAGGCTAGATTTTGGCCAGCACACTACCAAGGTTTATTTTAAATTAATAATAAACCACTATCATTTGGGGCATTTAAAGCGCCACATAGTATTGGTAATCGTTGGCTTGAGGGGCACGTGGTTTACAAGTTTATAAAAGCACGTTCAGTGCATTTGTACTGAAGCTGCAACTCCAAGGAGGTTATGTTTTTGTTTGAGAGCATCGGTACTACTTTCATCCTTTTACAAAAAACTTGGAAGACGTGTCAGGAGCGGGGCAAGGAGAAATCGAATCCCTGTTTTACGCATACAGCTACGGTAATCCATCACTTATCGCAGTTCAATGGAATATTTTCATAGTTATGGCATAGACAACCTGTCTATCAACAATCTACTAAATACATTTTTTAACAATATGAGCGCCCTCTAGACATGAAATAACAGCCATACAGTCACCTTTACATTCATTTTATCTAATGTAGTAGAGAAATAAAATAGGCCATTCAAGACAGTTTACTTTGTAGGGGTGCTGAATAGAGGACATGAAATGACGTTGAGGGCTCAGAGTTCAGTTTTAGCTTGTTGTGCGCTATGGCAGCAACAGCAGCCTGTGTCATTGTGATGATGATTATTTTGTTATTATCATTGTGCCAGATCATTTAAACATGCAATAAATGCTTGTTGTTCCAATGATCAAGTCTGGTGCTTGTATCACGGAACAATTACTGACACCTAGTGACCAATGTGGAGTACTACATTCACAATTTTAATGGCGGTCTTAAAAGCTTATTTTATACTGTAGTTCATGTCACTATTTTTATGCTTGAAAATGCTTAATTTTGGCAAAAAAAACTATCTTTTTGAAAAAAAAACATTTTTTACTAATAGTAGACAGTAGTTAACCACAAAACAGCAATCTTTTTTTTATGAATAACTGTGATAGAATGAGGGAGTGATGTTTGAAGTGCCACGTAGCGAGAAGCGCTGTAGATGAGCAAATAGATGAAAACACAATTTTTCCACCTGCAAATTAGGGTTGTTGGGATTGGTCCTTGGCGGAGGTCTGTGTATCATTCCAATTTGGAGATTTCCTCTTGTTTTTTCTCCTTGTTGTTCTTGCCTGGAAGGCCAAACTGAGGACACAATAGCTGGAAGTCACATCACGCTTTTTCCTGTCGGCATTCACATGTTAACTTCCAGCACCGTCTTCCCTCCTCGTCCCGAATCGACTTGAAACCAAACAGTGGAGTCATATTCCTGTGCATCTGGGGGAAGCATTGAAAAAGGGAGGGTGGGGAGAAGGCGAGGTTGTGCCCGCCTTTTCCTGCTGTGTGTTATCTCTCTGATGGGGCGACACATTGTCCTCACTTCCTGTTTGGTGGGCTTGACAAACAATCTTGGAGAGGAAGGCGAGGAGGTTGAAGGTTAAGAAGAAACAAGCATTATAAGAACAATGTGAAAGCTTTCAATCACTGCGATACAAACACTTCTTCTTATTCTTATGAATATGTACGTGGTTTTCCTAAGACTAAAACCCACAAATGGATGATTTGATTTGCGACCTAAAGCTCTAGTTTGTGCCCCTTTTATGCACGCTTTTTATATTTTAACATTTATAGACAATTTGATGATTACATATAATCTCTAGTAAAACATTTTGCTGAAAAAAGAAGAAAGACGAATCACTCAAAATGTACTTTTCACAGCTCCTTTTCATTGATGCAGCCATCAAAGTAAAAGCCCAGCACATCACCTTCTACTTTGACTTTTGTCCGTTTTTTCAGAAAACGGGCAGCAAAATGTTTCCATTCCAGCTCGTCCGCCTGATTTTGCTACCAAATTCCCTGCGTGGGACTCAGAGCGAGGGAAAAAATGTTGGTTTTTCAGCCCATTTAACCATCTACTTTGTGAGAAGCAGACGGACAAATTGGCCGACCACTTTCTGGGCCATTTTTGCTCGTTCATTTCAGATTTTTCCCTCGCAGGAACAAAATGTTCAAAGTAAACCTAAAAAACAGACTGAACGGTTAATTTTGTGGTGGTTGGAATTCCATCCATCCATCCATCCATATTACTTTTACATGTTTATCCACTCTAATTGAGCATTAAGGGTGGTTGTCATGGCAACACCATAGACCCATTTCTCTTATTACAGTGTATTAGTCAAATCATATTATTTCAAGACATATTCACGCTTCTGGTTGAAGGAATGTGATTTTTAAGAGGCTAAAATGATTTTACATTCATACTCACTGTCTCAGGTTGGGATGCAACAAACTGTCACATCAACAAATGGACTCACGTGTGTACACTGATGACATATGACATATTTTTACTGTATCGTGTGCGTTACTGGTGGACTTTGACTGAAATGTACAGTATACAAAAATGTGCCTCTCCTTGTGTTTTTGTTTTTTTTAAATATTGTACTTAGGCTACTATAACTTGACGGAATCGCTGTTAAAAGTATCAATAATTGGATTTTCGATAAAAGATGCAGTGTGTTTTCACAAAGTAAATGTAGGAATTTGTGCAAAAAGCGAAGCATTTTGTGCGACAAAAATATATTCGTTCAATTGTTAAAGTTATTTTGAAGAAATGCTGGCTCTCCTACTGATTCTAGTGGTTTGCTTTTGGTACAAAATCCTACCAAATTCCATTGTAAGGTAAAAAAAACAAAAACATTTCTTCACTGTTTAAACAGGGAAGACATGTGCCTTCATTCTTTCAAGAAAATAATAGTGGAAATATTATGTTTCTTTTTTTTGGGATGGTGAACACAATGTTTTATATATTGTTTTTATGGCGTATAGCAAATGACTTTTTATTACCTGACATTTTTGTAAGTGTAGAATAAAAAAATAAACTTTGCAAATGTTTCCTCTGGTGATTGATGTTGAAGGTTTTTTTTTCTGAAACGGCCGTAAAACATAATGCATATTTTTAAGACATGAGAGGTTGCTTGAAGACCAACACTTACACTTCTAATGGCTTTAAAAACACATCATACACATTAAAGGCTTCAAGTTGCGACTCTTTGGTTTTGTGAGGCGTAAAAGCAGAAAAGAGCCAGATGATTTGCGGCAGATTTTCATGTCGTCGCTTCAAAGTTAGCAAGAAACCTAAGAAGAAAATGAGGCTGTAGCGTGTTTGAAACATATAAAGTTACACGGCGGTGAAGATTGGCTCACATCCTCCGAGGTTGAAAATTTCGACGCGGCAGCGACAAACAACCGCGGGGGCCATTACCTTCACATTGACCTTTGACATGCAGGAAGTCTGATGTTTCTTTAACCCCACAAAGCCTCCTGAGGGATAAACTACAAGATGGAGGCGTTGGACCTCCATGAGACCCCTTTGACTTAACCCTCACAACTTGGACACAATCTATTCCACAAGATGTCCTATGCATTTACTGCAGGGGTAGGGAACCCATGGCTCAGGAGCCAGATGTGGCTCTTCAAACGTTTCTGAACACCATGAAATTTATTTCTTCTAATTTCGTTGTTTCTTCAAATATATGTAACATATCTTGCTCTACACCAGGGGTGTTCAAAGTGCGGTCTGAGTGATTTAGCGACCCGCGGCACAATCTACAAATACAATTTAACAAAAAACTTTAAGGAAACAGCAAAAATTGAAAAATGAGTAGTAATTTTATCCAAAAAAAGTCAAAATATTAGGAGAAAAACGTTGTAATCTAAACATTTTTGGAAAATTAGGTTGTGGAGATGGTTATAATATTAGGAGAATAAAGTCAAAATATTACAGGAATAAAATCATAATTATGAGAAATGTTAAAAAAATTGGAAAATTAAAAAAAAAATGGAGGCGCACGGTGTATGAGTGGGTAGCATGTTGGCCTCACAGTCAGGAGGTTCAGGGTTCGAATCTCAGTTGGGCATCTCTGTGTGGAGTTTGCATGTTCTCCCCGTGCGTGTGTGGGTTTTCTCCGGGTACTCCGGTTTCCTCCCACATTCCAAAAACATGCATGTTAGGTTAATTGGCGACTCTAAAATTTAGAGTCTAAATTGTCCATCGGTATGAATGTGAGTGTGAATGTTTGTCTATATGTGCGCTGTGATTGACTGGCGACCAGTCCAGGGTGCATCCTGCCTCCCGCCCAAAGTCTGCTGGGATAGGCTCCAGCATACCCGCGACCCTAATGAGGATAAGCGGTATAGAAAATGGATGGATGGGGAAAAATTTTTTTAACATTGCTGTATTTTTACAAGTAGAAAGTGGAAAATATTAAAAGAAAAAAGTCACAATTTTTAAGACTAAACTTGTGATATTATGAGTAAAAACAATGTCATTTTAGTTACATTTTTATTTTTTAAATGTCACAATATCAAGAAACAAAAAAAAACAATGTAAAGTTGTCATTTTTGGAAAATTAGGTTGGGGGAAAAAATTATTATGGGAATAAAGTTAGAACATGACAATTAAATATATAATTTTTGTTTTATAATGTATAATGTTTTGTGTAATGTTTTGCTGACATTAAGTAAAACATGACAGGAAGCACAGTGTTAAAAATAACATTCCAAATATAAAACCTTCTCAGCACCTTCATCCATCCAATTCAGAGAATTATTATCTTCTAAAATTAGTGGCACACTTTTAGTCGTATTGACTTTTAAAAAAATATGATGTGTCTCTCATGGAAATACTTTTAAAAATATGCGTCGTTCATGGCTCTCTTAGCCCCAAAGCTTCCTGACCCCTGCACTAATGCATGCTTACCAAAATCAAACAGTATCAAATTGCTATTCGTGTGTGTCGACTCATTTTCAGTGTATGGTTCATCTTTGCTGCGATATTATTGTTTTGTTTTGTTTTTTGCGAAAAAGACAATAATAAGAACTACATAGCGACCCGGTTCTTTTTTTAAGGGAGGGCTTTGCAAACTCAGTGCATGTTGGTGTTCCTCTTCCCCCTCGAATAACAGCAGCTCACACACAATTAGCTTGATACTCGCTTGTGTTGCCAGATATTCAGATAATAATGGCTCTGGGTTGACTCATTCTCGGTGCTAAACGAGCTTTACACTGACTACTCTAACATACAGTATATTGTTAAGGATGGGCACTTTTCCCTGTGTGTTCGGGAAGCAGCTTATTGGCCCCGCCCCCTCTTTGGAGCATATAAATGTGTGCAGGTGTGCTTTGCTCTATCTCTCTCCTCGGCGCTCGTGCTGCACTCGTGCGCGTTCTTGTTCATTTTTAGTTTCTTGTTTGTCCTGGTGTGACCGGATGTTTTGGGGTTTATCTTGTTGAGGGTTTTACTTGTGTGTGTTTTCTCATTTAGGAGTAGCATTGAGGTGACAGGACGGCGGACCTCCATAGGGTTGGCTTGTTCACCTCATTGTTCTTTAGTTTGTTTGGACCGCCGCGTCATGACCTTTTCTTTGTGCAAGGGAAGCTTTTTTTCCATTTCTTTTTAGTTTATTCATTCATAAACTTGAGTGACTTGACCTTCCCGCCTGCTGTGTCCTCATTAAATATGTAATGTTCCCTTGGGTTGCAACATATACCCTTTGTTATTATAAAAAATATTGTCCTTTGACAAGATATATGATACTTTCATAAAAACGCTTGCAGAGATGTGAGGGCTGCAATGCCTTCTGGGAGATGTACGAAATGAGACTACACACTATATATGATCTCTATCTCCACCCAGCTGACTCATATCCCACAGCGCCTGCATCCCTGCTCACGTGGGGTACAGTTGCTTCTCTTAAATGCATGAGGAGCATCTATATTTTTTCATGTGTAACGTTCCTTCAGATAACTATGAATTTCTTTTGTTTCATAAAATACAACTGACTTGACCATAAAAACACTGAGCACTGACTGCATGTGTACGGCGTTGCGTCGTGTTTAGTTTGAATTTTTGCACGTTTTTGCGTCATGCACATCCATATCCATCGTGCTCAAATGCAGCGTACGTCTCCTCTGAGTGGATTACATGCTGTGGTCATGTAAACATCTCCTCCTGCATGGAAAACATCCCCTTTCATACTCCCGTCTTTGATGATGCGTCGCAGGATTATTCGCTGTGTCTGTAATCACGTTGGAGGATGACGCCTGCCCGCCTTTAACGGTGGCTGTCTTGTCTTCTGTGACCATAGCGCCGTGTTAAGTGTGCACGCCAACGCTGAGTTTGGAAGGAATTTTGGGATGTGTACATCCGTGCGCTCAGGCCTCCTTCCTGCAAAACATCTGTCGCACGTTGCCGGCGAGCTCATGGCTTGAATAAAAGATGACAGAGGTGATTTGCTCCCAAAGCACAGAGGAAGCATTTAAAAAGGCATCCTCGTGGCTTATTGGCTGCTTTTGGAACCTGTCCACATGGTGGTTTGGAGGGGAAATATCCTGCGGTCACTTCTTGCATTGCCTTAGGATGGGCCTTTGGGAATACTGGGAAGATTAACAAGCAGTAAACATTATTTGCATAGCATAATATTCAGCATACTATTAAAGATACAGGATACTAAATAATATTTTCATTCCACGACAAAAATGCGTATCCCAATGATAACATTGTTTTGTCAAAAGCCCCCCCCCAAATTTTGTGGAGTCCTGTGGCTCACAGCTAAACTGCCACACATTGAAATACACAAATATCCATCCATCCTATTTTTTACGCTGCTTGTCCTCATTAGGGTCAGGAGCGTATGCTGGAGTCTATCACAGCTGATTTCGGGCAAGAGGCAAGCTACACCCTGGACTGGTCGCCAGGGCACATATAGACAAGCACTCACACATTGATACATCCCTATGGATAATTTAAAGTCGTCATTCAACCTAACATGCATGTTTTTGGAATGTGGGAGGAAACCGGTGTACCTGAAGAGAACCCACACAAGCACGGGGAGAACATGCAAACTCCACACAGAGATGCCCAACAGAGATTTGATCCCAGACTGTGTGACCAACATGCTAACCACTCATCCACCGTGCAGCCACAATACGCAAATGTACCCAAAAAAAGACTTAGAAATATGACATGTGAGAGCAGCTAACATACCATATTGCCAATGTCACCCAACAACAGTCTCTAGACTGCATACTGCAATACTTACAAAAAAGGATGTTACTTTTTGGTTCAAAATGAAACTTTACTCTTTGCAGGTTTACTTCCCACTGTGCAAGATATACGGTAGTGTAAAAATATGTATAGGTATCCCAACAAATCATCAACAAACATCAAGAAAAAGAAGTCCTGAGCTTCAGAGCTAAACCACCTCAAACTCAAATCCACGAGTCAAGTGCAGCAAGAATAACGAGTGAAACATGATAGACAGTATGTGAGAATAAGCTAAGGCACCAAAGTTGCGCTAACCCTGTGGTTTTCAAACTGAACTGGGCTCGGCGTTATGACAGGGGAGGCGCGTGGCTACCACAAATTTCATTCACAATAGCATATAATGCTTGCAGAATTTTGGTCAATTTAAGCATTACCGGAGCTTCCTTTTTGGAGGCACTGATTATCATGTAGCACTACTACTAAACATTTCATTGACAAAATAAGCCCATACTAAAACCAGTCACTTACAATGTCCGCTCTCACTGGGATGACGACTGACGGATGGCTGCATCTTTCAATACAAGACTGTTAAGCTGCTAAATTCAGCATAGTGTTAAGGTAAAAAAAATGCTGATGTGCGTCTAGCCTAGTCCTCTTAGCAATGTCGTCGGGTCTAAGCTGAGAGCGAGCATTCCCTGTCAAAGTCCGGGTGTTTTGTAGGTAACATGGAAGATCTCGCTGACAAACATTTCAGCTTACTGCCACAATCTTACAGGAGCTCCAGTAGCTTACATTACCTCTCGGCGTTGAGAGGCTGTGGAGGGAGGTGCTGTCACTACTCCACAAAAGTAGTGCTTCTGTGTTGCTTCAGCTATAACGATGTAGCTGTAGCTCGGTTAATATGCAGGTGACATCACGTAAAGGGCTCACTGTTGGCATTTTTTGTAGGTTTATTAGACAGATTTATAGGCGCAATAGGTGCTTTCTATTACATGCATTGATAGCTGCCTTGTGCTAGCAATTTTTCTCTCTTTACAACGCGCAAAAAAGAGTAAGACGTGTGTTCACGAGTCCACATCAAGGATTGTGGATGATTGGCAGAAGCTAATTGTTTAATGCATGGTGCCACTTAGCAAACGTGTCTACAAACACACGTCACGCCAACATCCCTCACGGATACGAGATGTGACACGACTACAAACCACGTACATGTGATGTCTTTGTCCTTCACTGCCGCAGAGTGACCAAAGCGGGCCAACACTGTTTGATGCTATCTCTTATAAATAAAAGTCTTTTTCTCTCTGTAATGGTGCTCTACATGCTGTTTGGGTGACTTTTGGTGTTGTGCCCTAGTTGGCCCGCAATGCAGATGTGTTGTGTCTTTGTCTGACGTTCCAGTACAGCTAGGAAGGCATACAAATGTCATTCCCACACTTGCGTGTGTAAGCGCAGGATTACGCAGCGCATGGATCCCGGCTGGAAAGAGGCCCGCTCCTCATTGCTAGTTTGCATAGCATATTGCAGTCAACCATCACAAAGGCCTGGCTGCACCAAACAACCCGCTGACACGCTTACAAACAAACCTGACTGTTAAAATAACACACAACTGCAGGAGGGACGGGGGGGGGGGCGACATTTCGACCAACATTAGCTGCCGTGCTGCGGTTCCCAATTAGACATTAGGAGGAATGCAATCAGGGGCAAGACGTTGTGGTTTTCAAGATATGGCTCAGAACTTTCCACTGCGGTGATGCAAGAGTAAATGTACACACAAAGAGGGCATTTAAACAATGGCTGCTGCGACTAACATCCTGTGTGCAATGGCCGCAACTTTACAACATTTTGAAAAGAAGGATATCCTCTTTCTCGTCCTCTGTGTTTGCCACCTTTTGTTCATAGCAGAAAAAGTTGGACCAGACCGGGAAAATAATGCCAAAAACATGTGTGTGTGTGTGTGTGTGTGTGTGTTAAACATTAGGTCAGAACTAACCAAGGCAGACGCGAATGAATGATGCATGTTACTTTGTCGCCACCTTCTGGTTAAAAACGAGCATTGCTTGTACTAATTACACCTTATTCCTTCATTTACTCTCTGAAATATTCCATAAAATACTAACCTGTCTATTGATATTGTGCAATAATTATTCTGCTGTGAATTTGTCAGCAGCAACAACAAATGAAGTAGGAAAACCTTTGAAATGTTTTTTTTATAGTTATTTTAAAAGATTTGCATACAAATATGAGCAGTTTCAAAAACACAAAATTGTATGGGAATTGTGCAGGAATTCTGACCAACCTGTAAACGTCTTTATTTCTACAGTCCATGACAAATTGGGGTATTTTTTTCCCCTGACGTACCGATGTATGTATTTATGGCAATACATGCTATGTATTGTTATTGGTGTGCTTTAGACGTAATTCACCCTCCAACACGGTAGCGCCGACGACGGGCGTGAGGATGCTACTGGGATGCTGATGCTGATGCTGATGTCGCCCCCCCGCGGGGAGGGACAGAAGACCAGGCAGGCTGGAGCAGGAGGGCGCGGACGCGGACGAGCGTGATGCTGTGAGTGCGGGACATCTCTGACAGGGAGAGGCTGCACACGCATCGTCGTCGTGCGGGAGTTTCTTTTTGGTTTTTTTTTAATCGCACCGAGTTTGACCGAGAGTTATTCTGAGGAGGTGGGCCAGGTCCCGGGAGGCGGGAAGAAAGGGAGGAGGAGGTGGGCGCTCATCACCACAATGTCGTCGACGTGAAAAGACACATGGACGTCCGTGCTGATGACTGCACAGTCGGATATCCACACCTATGCAGGTAAGCATGAGAGCGTGCACTCGTCTAGTGATGTCATTCATCATATCATCATTATTAATACATAAAAAGACAGCAGACTGTCACGTCTGCGGTCTATATCGACATTACAAGCAGCTGAAACAACTTATTTCTTACAGTGTTTGTGGATGCATGTGATGTTTTAGATTTGGAGGGGGGAAAACATGTAAAAATAACACATTGAAATTATAATTATGACCAGTTGGACGCTACTACTTTAGGTTTATTGTTGTGCTTGCAGCATTACTCAGTGCTATGTCCAATATTTTGCATACTTTAGTAAACTACATGGAAGGTTAAAAACTGGATCCTGGATATTAAAACCATTTCTCAACGAGTAAAAAAAATAAATAAATCACGCAATAAAAGAAAATGCATTGGATCATTTAATACATTTTACAATTATTAGACATTTAGACGTTCATTTACATACATTGTATTTACATATTAGACGTTTCACATTGAATATTTAACCCGCAAGTGCTCGAATAAATGTAAAGTGTGTTAACTGTAACCTTACATTTGGTCCACCCTGTATATCGCCATGTGCATTCATGTCTGTTTTCCATGACTTGACAGTTCACTCTGTGCATTGGTTTCAGCTCCGTGGCACATTTGTACATAGAACAATGGCATGAACAAAGAGTGTAACATAGTAGAAATGATATTAGTAGACTGCAATATACCCGCATCATTTTTTTAAGTCTTTTTTCATAGTATTTTTCTCAAAAGTCACTCACCACGTGAGACCCCATCTCGTGTACTGCCTCATTTCATGAACTGTGTGTCTCATGACACCCCTAGTCAAAATATTAGAAACAATCTCCATTGCCTCATTTGCACAATTGGCAGTAACACAAAACTCCACCCACAATGGAAATGTTAAAATTATTTTAGTTTGCCACTAGTTTGCCACTAGCTCACTTGGTGGATGAACAGATCAACAAATATTAGCAATGATTGCATGGAGGACGGTGAGCACCATGAGGAGTCACGTGAGTATTTAGTGCAGGGGTGTGCAAGCTAAACTGCATGTAGAAAAATCTATTTCTTCATCAAACATGCCAAAACCAATCCCATATACAGCAGATCTATGAGAATTTTCTCAAAAAGGTATATAGACTTGAATAAAAGGTTATTTGCCAAATAAACTGAAACCACTAAATCAGACGGGTCACTTTGATAGGCTTTGTGTGTATAAAAAGATGCTAAACCAATCCAATGTAGGTCCCTATCTGAACAAAACAACCACATCTTAGCTCGGCGTTGCATGTGACAAAGTACTGCATATTAGTGAAATATTCAATATTGGATCTTGCTAATAATAAAGTACAATATTAAGTGCACACGTTTGCCTACTGTTTAGCATGTTGGCCAAACAGTAACGAGATCAGGGTTCGTATCTCAGTTTGGGTATATCTGTGTGGAGTTTGCATGTTCTTCGCCTGCGTGTTTTTTTCTCCCACATAGCAAAAATATGCATGTTAGGTAAAAGGAGACTCTAAATTGTTCATGGATGTTAATGGGACAAATGACAACTTAACAAATAATAATAGTATAATAATGGTAATAATAACAATTATAATAATTGTGCACACAGTGTATAAGCAATCAAAAAGGTCACTCAAGTGCAAAATCTTAGTATATATCATGCTGTTGACCATTTTAATAGAATACCAGAGTTGCAAATCTGCACTTGCAGTCTGCTACATAACATGTTTCACTATGCAACCTTCAATTTCTGTTGAAGAACCTGAAATGAATGTAGTGGAAAAACCTCAAGCCAAAGCTAGACATACTCTGGGTCAGCTAAATACGATGAATATAAAAGCTAATAGTGTGCAAATGCATTCATTTCTTTCTATTTCATGCAGCTGAGGAATAACAAAAGCATGCAGTAATAAAATATATACTCATACACGCTATAGGAGCCCTGTAGGCGTGTTGTAGTGATTTTTGGATGGACTCCTCTCCCGCTCGGCTCTGCTCTCCTTTTCCTCCCACACAACTTTAACTCTCTTGTTTCAGCAGCAAAGTACCTTTGCACCTGGCAGCAAACAGCAGCAGCAGCCGCCATGCTTTTGCGGAAAATCATCACTCAGCTCACATTGCGGTGGTTTGGATGAGAAATGGGGAGAATATTGTGTTCTTGTTGCATTAAAAAGTGGTCATAAAGTAGACATGCAAGGTTTACACTTAAAGACCCAATGCAAGATGGAGCATCGGTTCATTGGCATGGATGGTGCTGAGCACGGGGTGCAGTGCAAGCATGGGCTTCCCCGCTATAAATGAAATCTCTTTTCTCTCTCCACTGAAGCGTAAAGGTCAGTGTTACACACAAAGCCCTTTGAGTTCCCTCACACCCTGCTTTATGTGCTAATAAACCCACTTACACTAAGTCATTTCTGCATGTCAACATGTGGCTTTCCTTTTACAGATTATTTATGACCTGAGTCACAAGAGATGTACATTTTTTTATGATAGATGATTCGATTCGAATCTAGATACAAAGGTTATGATGCGTTTAAAAAACGAAATACAAACTGAATGGCTCGATATGATTCGATGCAGTATGTATATAGTAGTGTTTATAATAATAGCAGTGCAACGTGACTGAACAGATTCATCTGGTATTAGTATATTATTATTGATAAATTACATACCCTCCGTAGAGGGTACGTGGAGGTACGTGGACAGTTCTATAACCGTGGCTGAGGTAATTGGGTAGTTAAAATACTCCCCAATGGCAAGGCTCCGGGTGTAGACAAGTTTAGCCGTGAATTCCTCAAGGCTCTGGATGTTGGGGGACTGTCTTGGTTGACACGCCACTACAACATTGCATG
>QODF01000261.1:3699281-3715846 GCA_024372805.1 Oostethus manadensis
ATGGACAATTTAGAGTCACCAATTAACCTAACATGCATGTTTTTGGAATGTGGGAGGAAACCGGAGTACCCGGAGAAAACCCACACACGCACGGGGAGAACATGCAAACTCCACACAGAGATGCCCAACGGAGAACCCAGGTCTTCCAGATCTCCTGACTGTGTGGCCAATGTGCTAACCACTCAGCCACCGTGCGGCCCATGGCTTGTCATGGTAAATAAATTATATTGCCGTCCTAATGCATGATATTCATAATAAATAATAATAATAGTGATAATAGTGATGAGTGGTGGATAACAATTGTAACAAAACATTGTTGTAGTACAGACAGGGTTCTCACTAGGAATTAAAAGTTCCTAGTACAAGTATAAGATGATAGTAACAAACATAGCATTGACAGCCAACAAACAGACAATGTACTCTCCAAGGAATGTAGTAATATGACCTTGAATGTACACAATATTTCACGAACCTTCTTCCATGTATTTTGTAAACATCAACTGTTTTTTGAAGTCACTCATTAAAGAGCATTGTTTTAGTTCTTTACTTAATCCATTCCATAGTTTGATTCCACATACCGAAGTACTGAAAGTTACGTTTTTTCTGTCGTTCTTGCATATTTGTGTTTTAAGTTCAGTTTATTTCTAAGATCATATTTCTCCTCTCTTGTTGAGAAATACTGTATGACATTCTTTGGTAACTGGTTGTTGTTTGCTTTATGCATCATTTTAGCAGTTTGAAGTTTTACCAGATCATCAAATTTTTCATAATTGTGATTTTTGAAACAGTGGATTTGTGTGTTCTCTGTACGCCGCGTTATGCATTATCCTAATTGATCTTTTTTGCAGTACATCAAGCGAGTGAAGTGTACTTTTGTAGTTGTTTCCCCATATCCCCACGCAATTAGTTAGATATGGTAACACCAGAGAACAATAGAGAGTTTGGAGTAATTTTTGATCCAGGACAAATTTCATTTTATTTAGTATTGAAGTATACCTTGCTATTTTATGTAGTATGTTCTTGATGTGGGGTTTCCAACTCATTCTGTCATCGATTATGACGCCCAAAAACGTATGTTCATTCACCCTTTCAATACCCTTTCTGTCAATTTGTATTTTCTCACAAGTATCTCTTGTGCTATTACCAAATAGCATAATTTTCGTTGTACTTAGATTCAAGAATAATCTGTTTTTGTCAAACCATCTTTTGAGAGTAAACATTTCCTCTGAAACTTTTCTTATTAGCTCTTGTGTGTTTTCTCCAGAGCAAAAAGCGGTGGTATCATCTGCAAATAGTACTAGCTGTAGGTGTTTTGTCACTTTGCAGATGTCGTTAATGTATATGTTAAGACATTTTGGTCCCAAAATGAAGTCTCCACAAATGAAGATGATTTTTTGATTGATGTTTGAGAAAGTTGACCTGGTCCAGTCCTCAAATATTTCCCTGCTTAACTTTGGTGTTCTATACAGACAGCTTATTAGACTGTTTTTGCCTTTTTCTGAGCAGATTTCAATTGTAATGCATTCTAAAATGTTGTCAACAACAAATGACATGCTCTGTACCATTTTGTGCTTCAGCTGTTTGTCCACGTACACAGCCCCTCCTCCTCCACTTTTGTTGTTTATGTTAATGCTGTTTATTTCATAACCTTCCAGTTCAAGGTCCAGATCCTTGTCAGAATTTATCCAAGTTTCTGAGATTGCAATTTCTTTGAAGAATTATTTGAATTGATTCAAGTATTGCCTGATTTTGTTATGATTTGCGTACATGCTTCTGCTGTTTAAGTGGATAGTAGACAATTTATTACCTGTGTTTAGATTATTGTTGTATTCTTCCTCCATGTAGTAGTGGCATTTTTTCCAGATCCAGGTGTTTGTGGTGTGTGAGACTAAAAGTGTCCAGTGGAAGACTTTCTTGTCCAGCGAGCTGTAGTGTTGTGTTATGAGTGTCTTTTGTTGTATTTTGATATGTGCCTAGTTCAAGTGCATCTGTTTATCAGTTCCTTGTGTCTTGCTTATGGCATTTCCAAATAATATTGTATCTAATATTTCCCTCTGTGTTGGTCTTGTTTCTGAGTTGTTTTCCTTTTCCATGTTGTTGTTTTTATGTAGTCTTAGTATTTTTCCACATTCTTTAAATCTTTGATTGCAAGCACTCTCGCTTCTGGTCCTAACCTAACTTAATGAAAATTTTGCAGTTGGCGCTCCAAGTGCCTTGGATTTTCCCCTGCTTCGACAGGTCACATGCTTTCTTGGCAATTCCAACGTTGCGTTTTGTCAGATGCTCATTCATGTAGACATTTGTTCATTTCAGCTTCCTTCCCTGCTTCAGCAGTGCGACTTTAAATTTCCTGTTAGTGAATTTAACGATGATGAGGGGTGTGGCGCTGTTCCTGCCATACAGTGGGATGCAGGTGTCGATGGTGTTGATGTCTACTTCCACTTCTTTTGAATGTAGAAAATTAACGACTTGTTGCTCAGCGGAAGCGACGTCTTCTTTGTCTAATTCCTCTTTATTCCACACTGCTCTGGCATATGACCTTGGTCACGATCACATCGTTCATTCGGTTATTCTGATCCATGTCATCAAATATGGTCTGGAGTTGCTCGATGACTTTGTGTTTTTCTTCCATGTTTTCTTTGACTTCTTGGAGAGCAGTAGCTAAGGCAGCATTACCATCTTGTAATGCCTTGTTCTCTGCTCTTAATGCCTTGTTCTCTGCTCTTGGTCGGTGTGAATCAGATGGCCCCTTATTTAAGGATGAAACCAGCACTTGTTGATCATACATTTCTCTTTGAAGGCCTGAGAAAAATGGGTCGTTTAAGACATTGTTCAGAAGAACAGCGTACTTTAATAAGAAAAATAACTGGAGAGGGGAAAACTAATGAAGAAGTGCAAAAAATGTTTGGCTGTTCATCTAAAATGATCTCCAATGCCTTAAAATGGAGACGAAAACCGGAGACACGTGGCAGAAAATGGAAGACAAATATCAAAATGGAAAGAAGAATAACCAGAATAGCAAAGGCCCAGCTCCTCCCCTGAGCCACCACCTTATCGAGGTGGAGGAGTTTGCGTGTCCCAATGATTCTAGGAGCTTATTTGTCGGGGGCTTTCATTCCTCCGGTAGGGTCACCCATGACAAACAGGTCCTAGGGGAGGGACCAGACAGAGAATGGCTCAAAAGACCCTGATGATGATTAAAAACATTGGACTTCGTTTTACCTCGCCCGGACACGGGTCACCGGGGTCCCCCTCTGGAGCCGGGCCGTGATGTGGGGCACGATGGTGAGCGTCTGGTGGCCGGGCCTGCACCCATAGGGTCCGGTCGGGCACAGCCCGAAAAAGGTAACGTGGGTCCCCCCTCCCATGAGAACACCACTCCTAGGAGGGGCCAAAGGGTCGGGTGCTGAGTGAGCTGGGTGGCGGCCGGAGGCAGAGCCCTTGGCAGTCCGATCCTCGACTACAGAAGCTAGTTGTCGGTACGTGGAATGTCACCTCTCTGGCGGGGAAGGAGCCTGAGCTGGTGCGTGAGGTGGAAAAATTTCGTTCGATGATTGACTTTGTGGATGTGTCGTCGGACTTGCGGCCACATGTTTTGGACACTCGGGTGAAGAGAGTGGTGGAGCTGTCAACCAATCACCACCTGGTGGTGAGTTGGTTCTGATGGTGGGAGAGGATGCCGGTCAGACCTGGCAGACCCAAACGCATTGTGAGGGTCTGCTGGGAATGCCTGGCAGAGTCCCCTGTCAGAAGGAGTTTCAACTCCCACCTGTGGGAGAGCTTTGACCAAGATCCAAAGGAGGCAGCGGACATTGAGTCTGAGTGGGCGATGTTTCGTGCCTCCATTGTCTATGCGGCTGATCTGAGCTGTGGCCTTAAGGTGGTCGGTGCCTGTCGTGACGGTAATCCCAAAACCTGTTGGTGGACGCCAGCGGTGAGGGATGCTGTCAAGCTGAAGAAAGTCCTATCAGGCCGTTTTGGCCCATGGTACTCAAGAGGCAGCTGACAGGTACCAGCAGGCCAAGCGGTGTGCGGCTCTGGCGTCATTGAGGCAAAAACTCAGACATGGGAGGAGATCGGAGAGGCCATGGAAAACAACTTCCGGATGGCTTCAAAGAGATTCTGGTCCACCATCCGCCATCTCAGGAGGGGGAAGCAGTGCACAGTCAACACCGTGTACGGTGGGGATGGTGTGCTGCTGACCTCGACTCGAGACGTTGTGGACCGGTGGAGGGAATACTTTGAAGACCTCCTCAATCCCACCGACACGTCTTCCATAATGGAAGCAGTGCCCGGGGATTCTGAGGCGGGTTTCCCTATCTCTGGGGCTGAGGTTACCGAGGTGGTCAAAAAGCTCCTTGGTGACAAGGCCCCGGGGTGGATGTGGGCGTGTCTTGGTTGACACAACTCTGCAGCATCGCGTGGACATCGGGGTCGGTGCCCCTGGACCGGCAGACAGGGGTGGTGGTCCCGTTTTTCAAGAACTGGGACTGGAGGGTGGGTTCTACAGTGCTGTGAAAAACTATTTGCCCTCTTCCTGACTTTTTATTCTTTTGCATGTTTGTCACACAAAATGATTCTGATCATCTAACACATTTTAGTATTAGTCAAAGATAACACAAGTAAACACAACCTGCAGTTTTTAAATGAATGTTTTTATTATTTAGGGAGAAAAACATCCAAACCCACATAGTACCAAGTACCAAGTAATTGCCCCTTCACCTAATAACTGCTTGGGCCACCCTTAGCAGCAATAACTGCAATCAAACATTTGCCATAACTTGCAACAAGTCTTTTACAGCGCCTTGGAGGAATTTTGGCCCATTCATCTTTGCACAATTGTTGTAATTCAGCTTTATTTGAGGGTTTTCTAGCATGAACCGCCGTCTTGAGGTCATGCCACAACATCTCAAAGGGATTCAGGTCAGGACTTTGACTAGGCCACTCCAAAGTCTTCATTTTGTTTTTCTTCAGCCATTTAGGGGTGGATTTGCTGGTGTGTTTTGGGTCATTGTCCTGCTGCAGCACCCAAGATTGCTTTAGCTTGAGTTGACCAACAGATGGCCAAACAGTCTCCTTCAGGACTTTTTGGTAGTCAGTAGAATTCATGCTTCCATCTATCACAGCAAGCCTTCCAGGTCCTGAAGCAGCTAAACAACCCCACACCATCACACTACCAACACCATATTTTACTGTTGGTATGATGGTCTTTATATGAAATGCTGTGTTACTTTTACGCCAGATGTAACGGGACACACACCTTCCAAAAAGTTCAACTTTTGTCTCGTCAGTCCACAAGATATTTTCCCAAAAGTCTTGGCAGTCATCATTTTGTGCTCAATTATGTTATCTTTGACTAATAGTTCACTTTTTTTTTGAGCAGAAACAATTAAGTGGGACAAAAAGTCGGGAAGGGGGCAAATAGTTTTTCACAGCACTGTAACTATCGTGGGATCACACTCATCAGCCTTCGCGATATGGTCTATTCAGGGGTTCTGGAGAGGATCCGCCGGAAAGTCGAATCTCAGATTCAGGATGAGCAGTGTAATTTTCGTCCTGGTCGTGGAACTTTGGACCAGCTCTATACTCTCTGCAGGGTCCTTGAGGGTGCATGGGAGTTTTCCCAACCTGTCTACGTGTGTTTTGTGGACTTGTTCCTCAAAGAATACTGTGGGGAGTGCTTCGGGAATATGGGGTATCGGACCACCTAATCTAGACGGTTCGTTCCGTGTATGGTGTAGGAGTTTGGTTCGCATTGCCGGCAATAAGTCGGACTCATTTTCAATGAGAGTTGTACTCCGCCAAGGCTGCCCTGTGTCACCGATTCTGTTCATTACTTTCATGGACAGAATTTGTAGGCGCAGCCAGGGCATTGAGGGGTTTTAGTTTGGTGGCCCCAGGATTCGGTCTCTGCTTTTTGCAGATGACATGGTCCTGCTGGCTTCATCGAGCAGTGACCTTCAACTCTCACTGGATCGGTTCGCAGCTGAGTGTGAAGCGGCTGGGATGAGAATCAGCACCTCCAAATCTGAGTCCGTGGTTCTCGCCCGGAAAAGAGTGGAGTGCCATCTCCGGGTCGGGGATGAAGTCCTGCCTCAAGTGGAGCAGTTTAAATACCTCAGGGTCTTGTTCACGAGTGAGGGAAGGATGGAACGTGAGATGGCCTGGCGGATTGGTGCAATGATGCGGACTCTGCACCCGTCTGTCGTGGTGAAGAGAGAGCTGAGCCGAAAGGCAAAGCTCTCAATTTACCGGTCGATCTACGTTCCTACCCTCACCTATAGTCATGAGCCTTGGGTAGTGACCGAAAGGACAAGATCGCAGGTACAAGCGGCCTGGATGAGTTTTCTCCGCAGGGTGGCTGGGCTCTCTCTTGTAGATAGGGTGAGAAGCACTGTCATCCGGGAGAGACTCGGAGTAGAACCGCTGCTCCTCCACATTAAAAGGAGGCACATGAGGTGGCTCGGGCATCTGGTTAGGATGCCTCCCAGACGCCTTTCTGGGGAGGTGTTCAGGGCACGTCCAACCGGTAGGAGGCCCCGGGGAAGACCCAGGACACGCTGGAGAGACTATGTCTTTCAGCTGGCCTGGGAACGCCTTGGCATCCGCCGGGAAGAGCTGGACAAAGTGATCGAGGAGAGGGAAGTCTGGGCTTCCCTGCTTAGGCTGCTGCGGCCCTATGTTATGTTATGGAGTGGCCAGCTCAATACCCCAACCCTAATCCAATGAGGAACTTGTGGGGTGACATAAAAAATGCTGTTTCCGAAGCAAAACTCAAAAATGTTACCGAATTGTGGAATGTTGTAAAAGAATCTTGAAGTGGAATACTGTGTGGCAAACATGCTAACCATTATACCAGTGTGCAGCCCGACTGCCAAATTCAAAAACAAATTTTTTAGAAACAAAACAATTTGTAGGGCCGCACGGTGGCTGAATGGGTAGCATGTTGGCCTCACAGTCAGGAGGTTCAGGGTTCGAATCTCCGTTGGGCTTCTCGGTGTGGAGTTTGCATGTTCTCCCCGTGCATGCGTGGGTTTTCTCCGGGTGCTCCGGTTTCCTCCCACATTCCAAAAACATGCATGTTAGGTTAATTGGCGACTCTAAATTGTCCATCGGTATGAATGAGAGTGTGAATGTTTGTTTGTCTATATGTGCCCTGCGATTGACTGGCCACCAGTCCAGGGTGTACCCCGCCTCCCGCCCAAAGTCAGCTGGGATAGGCTCCAGCATACCCGCGCCCCTAATGAGGAAAAGCTGTATAGAAGATGAATGGATGGATGGATGGACGTCATATATCAACTAATCAAAGCAGAAATCCCAAAGCAGACCCTAATGAGGATAAGCGGCATAGAAAATGAATAAATGAAACAGTTTGTACAAAATAGTTTTGAGTTTATAAATAAACAGCAGATGCTGCAATTTCTTGAATACACCCTTCAAACTAATTGCACAATTGCACAGCCTTAAGTGCGTGGCTATGAGGAATGCTGGGTCTTGTTTGTTTTCTGAGAATCTACTACACCTACTAGTAACTTGTTTGCCATGTAGCAATAAGTATATACTAATAACAGCGGTTAGTCGCATTGCACTGCTATTATTTTGAACACTACTCTACATAGGGCAAGTTCATTTTGTCAGACATTCAGCTGCATTTTAGGATGTGTAGCAAAGACTGCTTTTTAACAAAGTGGTGGTTGTACACAAGGGGCGGTCTTGTCTTCTCTCTTAAGTGAAGAAAACAAGTGAGGGAGATGTTATGCATTTTTTAGGTCCATAAATACATTCTCGGGATACATACTGTTAGAACATCAGTAAATTTTACAAAGTAGGACACCTTACACAAATGAAATGAATAAGTCATAGTGAAGCAACATTCTTTTTATGCGATTCTTTTTCTTCTTTGTTTGCTAAATGTGCAGTGCATTGTGTAGTCGACACACATACCGCCTCATAAGCAAACGACAACAAAAATCACACAGTAGACTGTAGCAGCCAGGGTGTGTCGCCTCAATTTCTGTCTATTTTAGCTGGGACCGTTATGTAACAAAAGGACAGGATGCATTATACACACACACACACACACAATGCACCTGTGCACACTGCAGGACTGTACAGTACTTCCTGAACAAGAGGAAACACAACAGGACGATGACATGTCACTGTGTCGATCAGCAGATGAGCAATGCAACAAATACATCTAACAAGACTCCTTGTCAATACGAGGGAGAGTTACGATGGCCCTGCAGGGTCATAAAGACTCAATCCTGAGCACTGAGTGGATCCAGAGAAACGCACACTCTGGACACTGAGAGCGCAACCCGCCGTAGGCCATGTTCCCATTGCATATTCATATTAAAGTCATATTTGGATGAGTTTTCTGTGGAAGAACAACATCTTGCAGAAAGTCTTCCCAGAAGAGTAAAAGCTGCAAAGCAGGCCAACAGCTACACCCATCAACGGGAATGCCGATCATTGCATAATTCTTCAAGCTAAACAGACACTGAAGCCCTTAGTGCAAAAGAACCGCAGTTCTCTCCCAAGCTTATGCAACCTTGCAGATATTCCCAGACGTGAAGGTGACATCCCACAGGAATGCGGTGTTTGGTGTGTAACAGTATGTGCATTAGTAATGGGATTTTTCAGTGCAGTACACATTAAGTGTGTCACAGCAGGTATAACTGCGCAAACAGTTGAACTTACGTCACTCACCACTTCAAATTTCTGTCACCTACAGTATCTATCATAGTTTTTCATATGTTTATTAATTCATTAATCATGCCGTTTCATGGTTGAATAATTAGTCTTTTTGAGTCATAACATATGTATATTTAAGCAAATGTTACGGACGTGTGCCTAAATTAAGCATTTTCAAGCAAAAAATAGCGAAATTAACTCAAATACGGCATTCAGAAGACACATTCAAAAATGTTGATAAAATGCAATATTCTATGTTATGTTAAGTGACAACAAAGACAAGTAGATAAGACAAAAAAGAGTCATAAACATTGTTCAAACTGCTACTGTTGCACTGGTTTGCGTAGTTCCTAAAAAGAAACCACGTGAACTATTATTTCATATTTGAGAATTTTACTTAAATGGAAAATTAGCTTCCCGCCATTTTCTGCTGTTTTATATTTCATTTTAAAACCATTAAAGCGATTTACACACAAGCTAAGAAGGTGAACGTTTTGCATTTTGTTGATTTACTGTTCCCAAAATGAACCAAATTTTGACCTTGAAGGGTCACTGATGTGATTTATCAACTTTGCTTTAATATGTTATATATTGTTTGTAATTATGTTCTACATTGTTCATTTTTTGAAAGCGAACGATAAATTCGCAAATACTTACATTTATAGCTCACGGCGACAGCCACGATGAACTTGTCGTAAGTTTGTTTTCGTTCCCAAAAGATAAAGGTTTAAGCCAAAAGTGGACGAAGCAAGCGCTAAGAACGAGAGACAGAGGAAAGTCCACCTCGAGATACTTTTTTTGCAGTGTTCATTTCATGCATGACTGCTATGAAGCAACACCAAGCGTTTGGCTTGAAAATATTGTATAAACGCATTTTGAAAAAGAATGCTATTCTGCTGGCAGAATATTGCCGTCCACTAGAATAGGTAGAGAAAAAAAACATGACCGGCCGCTACTTCAAAGTTGCCACAGAGCAGAGTAAGTCATTTCTTATTTACATATTGTATTCTAAACAGGAATGCAACATAGAGACAAGGCTGCAAAGCATTATGCATGTTATATAAGCATCTTTTCACAGCGATATGTTGATGGTGAAGGGCAGGGGTGGCCGCAGCGGCGATGACAAAATGTGAAATACATCAGGCTATAAAGAACCATTAAAGCTCATTAATAAGCCAGTTTGAAACAATAATTGAAGGATAATCAACTCCAGAGTATTTTACATTTATTGTGTGTTTTGAAAGCGACCAATCGTCATCTCCATTTTTAGTATTAGCCTCACTGCAATGATTATCTGTACAATTTAGAATTGAGTATAAAATTCTCCTTCTCACATATGTGCCATGACTGCTGTTGTAATTTGGCATTATACAAATAAATTGCAATGAAATGAATCTCCGTGTCTTCAGGCTTAGGTCTGCAAGTTGTCTATTTCATCTTCAAATGTTTGGCCCTTCTTTTCTCTTCAAAAAGGATTTACACATTGTTCAAATCTTTGCTATAATCACCGTAAACATTGTCTGTCTCATACACCTCTACTGCATGTTAGTGTAGCTGAGAGGTCGTACTCCGCTTATGTCACTTTGGAAATGACGCTTTGCTGGGGGCGAGTTCATCAGAGCTGGCGCCATGAGCTATAAAGGCAATTTTTATATTCCATAATTACAATGCATGACATACTTAAGCAAAGTTGATGAATGCCAGTGACCCTGGTAGCAGGTTACGTACTGAACCGTGATTATGGTGTCCCGTCATGTCCCTGGAATTGATCAATGTGCTGTTTATGTCTGTTCCTGCTAAGATGACAATCACCGCGTTCATTCATTCCTGACTCTTCAAATTGTGTCGCTGTGTTTATTTGGAATTCTGTGCTTCCTGCTTTGACGACGTCCGACAAAGAAGTCCGTGTTTTTATATCGGCGCGTGAATATGTTGTGTAAGCTAATGCTGCATACTGAAAATGTATGGCTTCTTTGTGTTATTGATCGGTACACTTAAACCCTGTGGTCATGTTCCAGCAGGAAAGCAATGGAGAACATTCACACACAAGGTGAAGTGACAACACACACACACACACACACAGAGGGAGCGAGCCCGAGGCTTTATAAACAGCATGCAAGGATGCTGCACTCTCCTCACTCATTCGCTTCCCTTTCGTCATGATTGTCCATCTACCTGCTTGTTGTTTGTTTGCGTGGGGGGGCCGACACCTCACCTGCTTGTCTCTCTCTTGTGCTTTGACTCCCCCTGCTTCCCTCCCTGCGCCCTTGCAGTGGCGCACGCAGCAGCAGCAGCAGCAGCAGCGTGTCCTGGACACCAGTTGAAGTTGGCTTCCTGCCGGTTGAGATGTGCTGGGAGGAAACACTGTGAACACGAGTTCATGCTGATGAAATTGATCTGCTCAGGTAGGACAAAAAATACGCTTTTATAATGCTCTTTTACACTTTAAGTACTTTAGTCTGCTTTAGAGCATGATTTATGTCTAGAATTAGTACGTTTTCACTCTTAAATTCATAGTTTCTGTTGTATTATTGTTTGGTTACCTCCATCATGACCGTTAGTTACATATCTTTGTTTAAGGCAGTGGTTCTCAATTATTCTTCTGTCATGGCCCCCCTGGGGACAGAAATGTTTTCACGCCCCCCCAGTTGCAACTATTATTGAGAAACTGATAATATCCATTCATTTGTCTGTAACGTGCAGACTGAATTCAAAACTGAAACCAGGAAAATGCAACAAAATGGAGAGCTGTGAAGAATACAAGGTATTCAAGAGTCAAATTGCATGTTGAGTACGATAAATTTGCACGTGTTAGCAGGTCTGGACTCCTAGCCTATTGCACCCCCCCCGACACTTCACCGCGCCTCCTCCCAGGGGGTCCGCCCCACTATTTGAGAAGCACTGGTTTAAGGCCACAATTTGGTTGATTTTGGCTGCAGTACTGGAATATAAAACTGCTTAGCGTTTGTGTAAAGAACTTTAATGTTTAAAAGTAAAATGAGAACTGCAAGCATGTAGTTGTCCAATAAAAATGAAAATAATGAAAACAATAAAACATTTAGTTTATTTCTAAGAAAACAAGTGCATCAGTAACAGTTTGAACAGTACAAATTATTTTTTTATTCTATGATTAATTCCCATTCCCCATCTTTACTGAACAATGGCAGCACACGGCTTTTGTCTTCTTCACTTGTCTTTGATCGTTTATATATTTCACTTGGAAAGCCAAGACCTGGCTTCTCCCATTCCGTGTGGAAGTGGTAAGTTTCTGGCTTCTTAGTATGTCCTTCTTAAGTTTAGAAAAAACAAATTGGACGCTACCTATTCAGCTCAGTAGCATGCTGTTTAAAGCAGCAGCCGTCTTTTGTGTCCCTGCAGTGATCCCGTAGGGTAGGTATTACAGTTGAGCAATAATAAAAAATAATAGTAGTGTAACATTGACTAAGGGGTGTTATTTCTTGTCTAAAGGGACTCTAATAATGATAGAATTTATTTAAAAAGTCATAATGAATGAATGAATGAATAAACAAGTTTTCTATGATGTAACTACAAAACTATTCGATTTATTAATACTGAAATTTGGGTTTTCCTTAAAGCTGTGGTGCTGGGCCTCATGGGACTGCCGCCGCTGTGTCACCTGCTGCCTAACTTTTTAAATGACAAATAGCAATTTCTTATGACTTACTTATTTATAGCAGAACATGAACAGAGAACATTGCAAAACTGTTTTAATTTCATTTGATGGCAAAGTTGCTGAGAACATTTAAAGTGAGAGAAAAAATTGTTAGCCTCCTTTTGTTACCTGCCCTATTTAGTCCAATAGTACTATGTGACTAGTACAAAAACATGTTGTACTATTTGACACAAACCTAAATTTAATTCCATGCCTGTTTTACAGTAATACAAATTCATGGGATATGAATTGTTTAATAATATATTTGATATTTTTGTTTGAGTAATTCATCCTGGGTTATGATAGCACAAGTGCATCCAACTTGCAGCAATCTAAAATCACTATTATTCTATTAAATCTACATTGACTTAACAGAAAGGAGAGGTGAGGCATTTGTTTTTATGTGACTACCAACATTTACATTGCACTTTATTTACAAAGCACATCTCCACTCAGTGTGCTCATAGATTTGCGACATGGAAGTTGAACAGAACAGTAAGTGAAATACTTTGATAATATAAATACAGGGCCGCACGGTGAATGAGTGGGTAGCATGTTGCCCGCACAGTCAAGAGGTTCAGGGTTCGAATCTCCGTTGGGCATCTCTGCGTGGAGTTTGCATGTTCTCCCCGTACGTGCGTGGGTTTTCTCCGGGTACTCCGGTTTCCTCCCACATTCCAAACACATGTTTTTGTGCTTGCTCAAGTTTTTATATTTGCAGGAAAGAAATGAAGTTCATTATTACTAAGTTAATTCTTCTTTTCCTCTCAGCTTATCCCTGCTTATCCCATCAGGGGTCGCCACAGCGAATCGTTTTGTTCTGTTTGATTTGCATAATTGGCGACTCTAAATTGTCCATAGGTATGAATGTGAGTGTGAATGGTTGTATGTCTTTGTTTGTCTATATGTGCCCTGCGATTGACTGGCGACCAGTCCAGGGTGTACCGCGCCTCCCGCCAAAAGTCAGCTGGGATAGGCTTCAGCGTAACCGCAACCCTAATGAGGATAAGCAGTATAGAAAAGGGATGGATGGAATATAAATACAATTCTAACCAAGTATAATGTCACAAATATGAAATAAAATGCACAGCAAATTACCATAATGATCACGGCAAAGAGAATGTGAGAATGTGCAAAAAAATAAACGTCTGCTTACGTTGTTAGAATTCTGCTGTTTGTGAATGCACCTTGGATGCTGTAATGGGTGGAAAATGAGGAAGTGTTCCTGTTGTGGACACCACTACGGCGGTGTTGGAACTGAGCACTGCTTTTGGGGTATTAAGGTTGGCAATAAAGTTTAAAAAGAGCGGCAGATTGTGTTCTTCTATCGACAATTACAAGTTGTCACCTGAACAATATCACCTTCACTTGTTGCAGGTGGCTGAGTTTGCATTCATGTAGCATCAAAATGATCGATTGACCAATTTAAATTGATTTAACAAATCATTAGTTCATCGAATGCAAAATCATACATTTTAAATTTTGTCTAGGGGTCGTTTTTTTGATTTTCGAGCACAAGTTCACTACCACAATAGACGTACAGACAGCAATTCTCAACACAGAGAACACACTTCCTAAATAAGCGTGTCATAAAGAATATGATACTTATGCAGTTGGAATTGCATGGGTGACTGCAATGTTACACTTTGTTGAAGATTTTGTAGCAATGTGTGCACAGGTTGATATCCCATTAGTTAGCCAAGCTACATCCATTTCTCAATTAATATCAAAATTGTCCATTGATGTATTGCATCAATAAATGACTTTTGCATTTGAATAACGGACATTTTATTCAGTAACCCAAAAGCACACACTCTATGATGGTAAAAATACGTGTAAAATGTAAAAAAACTGAATTCTAAAAAATTCAAATGGAAACAAAAACGAAATAAAAAAAAAACAGATTTCATAAGGCCTTATTTATATGTTTGTAGTTGAAGTGATAACTAGAGCCAGCTTTGTTTTGCATCTCTACTGTTGGCCATCTTGTATTTATTTATATTGGGATCATAGGTTGGGCTTTTAAACCCAAGAGAACATGAGACGTATTTATAGATGCCTCATAAAAAGATAAGTCTTATGCAACGCGTCATAACCATCCTGGATGCGGCGAGGAGATGCGGGACGTGCGAACAGATGGACTCAAGTGGACACGTCCTCCCCCCCTCCTCTTCCTCCTCCTGCCTTTGTCCAGTCCTGCTTCCCCCTGCCCTTTAAATCCCTTTCTCTCTATCGACAAGCCACCTTACACCTCCTCGTCCTTCCTCCAGCGGCTCTTTGCTCAGTTCTCCTTCACTCTCTGATCTATTATTCACGTCCGTGACTGACTCTTTCTGCGAATCCCCTTGACACATGATTCCACCGGCGCTCCGGGGCGTGCTTCCCTCCCAGGAAAAGAAATAGCATGCCAAATAAAGGCAGCCAGCAAAGAGACAGATAAAAAGCTCAGGGATGGGTAGCTGTGTGGAGATAAGATGCTTCCTTGTGAGCTCAATGGTTGACATTTTGCACGCTTTTTTGTGGTTAAAGACCGGGACGGATGGACAAAGTATTTACAGGAATCCCGCATTTAAGACTTTAATGTGAATGCTGGAGATGATGCCGTCACTGCCTCCCAAATCTGTCTCTGACATGATATATGTTCACCTTGAAATATAACTAGGAATGTGACACTTCACTACCTTTTCTCTAATTGAAGACCATTTGCAATGCACACCAAGTAAATCAAAAACAGGCAAAATATCAGTTTTACATTAGGGGCAATCTGGACAATGACCCACCAGTATTGAATCACACTAGTGGCAAAATGAAAAGGAAATACATGTGGAAATATATATGAGAATTAATAATACAAAAATATCCAAATGTAGTCATATTGTAATTCCAGTTTGTCATTGCTTTTTTTCTGTTTTTTTTTTCTTTTTATAATTGATTTTCCATTTTTTTCCATTTGCTTTTCCTGTTTGCAATTACTGGATGACTGAAGTTAACTGAAAAACGCGATGTCAATTGTTGATGTGGGCGGGTCCTTCTACCAGGGTGACTAGTAAATCCCTGATCACGCGATTCCTGCTTGCAGTGACTGTGTAGTCGCTATGTTTAAATATAGCTCTTAGCAGGTGAGCAGGTGACAGACATCACTATGATGCCATCATGCACATACTTTGTGTAATTACAGTAGATCCAGGCTTTTTGTGGGGGTTATGTTGTGTCTATTTTCGACACATTCCTAGCTCCCCTTCCAAACCAAGCTTGACGGAGTCACGGTGTGGAAGCTAAATATCTAAGTTTCACTTCTGCGTCTCACAGCAACCAAGGTGCATTCAAAGACTGATGAAGAAAGTGTGAAATCTCAACGTCTGCTGGAAAACACCATTGTTGAAGCAGAAAAATTATGACCTTTTTTAACAGTGGTACATATATGCTGCACATTTGACCCGTATTATCACATATGTATAAGTTATTACCAACTTGTGGCATATGAGATTTTGTTTTTGCCGAAAAAACGGCCTCTTGTCAGAGACAAAACACACAAATTTGCAGGCTGTGAATGCCACTAAGTTCCCCCCACTAAGATAACTTTCCAAAAACTCAGTCCACTTTCCCCACAACATCACTCAAGGAGAAATCCTGCTTTAACCCCCATGTGGGTTTTAGCAGCCCAGTCAGACGTGGACCACATGGCAGTTGTTGGCGCCCGAGGCTTTGCTGTGCCCCAGAGAAGCTCACGTGGTCCCGAACCACTGTCATGAACATCTGTCCACTTATTCTGAATTTTTCAGTCAGTCCACATATTTATCGAGCAAGCACTCGACTGGGATGAAAGTCACTTTATAGGTCACTAATGCTTGGAAATTAAAAATAGTATCCATAAACTTGGGATCCTCTGATCGATCGGCCACCGATCAATATTGTCTGATTTCCGTAAACAACTTGATCGGCAATACTCTTATGCGTCTTTCAAAGCCAATCACAAAAAACAATCGGCATGTGACGACCAAGCCTATATGTCCATCCATCCATTTTCCACCGCTTATCCGGGTCCGGGTCGCGGGGGCAGCAGCTTCAGTAGGGAAGTCCAGACTTCCCGGTCCCCAGCGACCTCTTCCAGCTCCATCGGGAGGACACCAAGGCGTTCCCAGGCCAGCTGTGAGACATAGTCCCTCCAGCGTGTCCTAGGTCTTCCCGGGGGCCTTCT
>QODF01000261.1:3716789-3797467 GCA_024372805.1 Oostethus manadensis
AGTTTGCATGTTCTCCCCGTGCGTGTGTGGGTTTTCTCTGGGTACTCCGGTTTCCTCCCACATTCCAAAAACATGCATGTTAGGTTAATTGGCGACTCTAAAAATTGTCCATCAGTATGAATGTAATTCTGAGTGTGAATGGTTGTTTGTCTATATGTGCTGTGCGATTAACTGGCGACCAGTCCAGGATGTACCCCGCCTCTCGCCCAAAGCCAGCTGGGATAGGCTCCAGCATCCCCCTGACCCTAATGAGGATAAGCGGTACAGAAAATGAATGAATCTTATATTTTATCTTATATTATATATATATTATATATATAATATTATATTATATATAATATAATTATAATAAATAAATTATAATATAATATTATATATATATAATATATATTATATTATATATCTCATCTTAACTTCATTCATTCATTTTCTATACCGCTTATCCTCATTAGGGTCACGGGGATGCTGGAGCCTATCCCAGCTGACTTTGGGCGGGAGGCGGGGTACACCCTGGACTGGTCGCCAGCCAATCGCAGGGCAGACAAACATTCACACTCTAATGGACAATTTAGAATCTCCAATTAACCTAACATGTTTTTGGAATGTGGGAGGAAACCGGAGTACTCACATAAAACTCACGCACACACGGGGAGAACATGCAAACTCCACACAGAAAAGCCCAACGGAGATTCGACTCATGAACCTCCGGACTGTGAAGCCAACATGCTACCCGCTCATCCACCGTGCGGCCTACAACAAACCGTATTCGATGATTATTAAAGGAAGCATCAAGGCAAGTAGCGGTTTGTAGAGAGTAAACCCTCAAGTGTTATGTTTCTGTGTGTGTGTGTGTGTGTGTGTGTGTGTGCGCGTGTGTGCGTGTGTGCTATCAATGGCAAAAAAGATAAAGACTGAACACAATCTACATACAGGGGCACCGCTGTGATGCTGGCACATCTGAAATGGAATCTGCGTCTGTTCACGCTCACTGCACACATCATTTATCCATCAGCCATCGTCGCGCCTCCCCGCTCGCCGATCATCAATCATCAGATTGCCTCCCTTTATGGAAATGGGAGGAGGAGGGAAAAAAGTGCTTTAACAGCATTTTAGCCTCCATCTGAGCCGCTCGGCTTCTCCGCGGCCATCTGAGCATCCTGGTCTGTTGGCGCGGCATAAGGCCATTGACTCAAATTTATCTAAATGGATATGAGCCGTGTGCATATGTATGCCAGCCTAGCGGGTTAGCCAATAGGCAGTTCCGCCTCACTAATCGCCCACCCGCACCAGCACCCACAGACAATTAGAGCGCACCACAGCTGATCAAGATAGAACGACGCAAACCCGGACTGGAAAAAATGACTTGCTACCTTCCTAGTGTATGTGGACACAACTCAATGAATGAGTGACAGCTTGGATTATCTTAATTCTTCATCTTAACAAACACATTTTGGACAATCACTTCCAACTATGTGGGAAGACTTTGTTTCCGGTACAAAAAGTAAAGCCCATAAAAGGGATTCGTGTCCTCCGACCAGTTTGAGACACTTGATAAGGACATAGAAATTGTGCGACTTTACTTCATCAAGGTTTTTCAAAAATAGCTTTGAATCAAACCACAACAGGCACAATAATAATATCATAATCATACAAATCATCTTAAAACTAACAAAGGCGAACGTTGTGTCTGTAGTCCATGTAAAACTCAACACTATACTTCAGGTGTCAATTCATGTCCACACATTTTTTTGTATTTACACTATGTCTTAAATGGCCTAAATTCCTCTGATTTCATCTGCTTCATTCAGTAGGAGTGTAAATGTGACTAGGCTCTAATAGTGTTCAAAACTACAGGGTGATTGAAAAGTAACTCCCTATTTTTAAGTACTTGAGTAATTTATGTATGAACTATAGTTCTTACGAGAAATGAACATGAGAAGAACATGTATTGCATGGCGTTTTATTTAAAATTGGATATGGGCGCCAGCATTCGCCAGCAGTTTCTCAAGCCGCCTTGGAACCGCATGAACTGATTTCACAAGGAACTCATGCAGGATGGAAGACATAACTTCTCGTATTCGCCCTTTAGGTTCTTCCAAAGTCGTTGGTTTGGTAGAATAGACTTGCCCATACATCATGGGACATACACAAAAAAATGGGGAAAAATATTTCATCATATGGATAGATTATAAGTGTTTGTATATTTAGATGGTCGTAAACAGCTTTTCTATGCTCTAACTATGAAAATATTACATTTATAAATAAGGAATTCTACTTCACTTATCACGGTCGGTCTGGAACCATTTAATAGTGATAAGCAGGGGATGACTGTAGATTTATAAGAGTCTAGAGAGAGAAAACCAAAGGGTCTTAAAACCGTAAATGACGCAATAAGTATCCCCAACATCAGCAGCCGAAGGAAGAGCGTTTGGAACCTGTTTTGAAGTGCTTCTGTTATATAGTATATGTCAAAGAATACATCCTGATTGATACTGTATCATTATTGCAATATGGCCATATCGCCCATCCCTAACATCTACTATGCGACTGGAAACCAGATCCCTCTTGTTTGTACACACTTTGATCGATTGGTCATGGGAGTGGGCTGTTTACGAGTGTGCAAGTCAATCATCTTTTAATGCTTTTATTATTTTACTTCTTTAATTGTTGTATTGTTTAAAATACTACTTTCAAATATTTGATATAATTTGTTGTTGTTTTATAGTGTATTAGCTTGGCTATATTGTGAATCACTCTGCTACCTCAATACACTTAAACTGTATTTGTACATTATTAATTTATTGAAGTGACAAATTTATTCAATAAATACATTTATAAATATCTTGCTATGATATGAAATAAACTACTTGTTAAAATCTAACACACATTAGGTGAATTTGGACACAGTGTCGGTATCAGATCAGTATCGTCGATACCAGCCTGAAATTTACTCAGTATTGGATTGGAAAGGAAAATCAGTGGTATCGCATATCACTATAGCTTCCGCTAGTGCCGCTATCGGCATGTTGGATTCTCTTCCGCTACCCGTGTAGCTAAATGAGCTGAAATGAGCTAAATCGCCCCCTAGTGTTTGGGAGGCACATAGCGTTGGCTCAATGAAACGGAAAAATAGACTTTGCACTTTTTGTGCACGTGAAGGTACTGACAGTGTCTAACGTTAAAGCTACGCTGTCCCGATACTTTTGTTTTTGTAGCGTACAGGCCCCCCAAACACCTTCCCATCTCCCTGACTACCTGTCCGTCTCGAGCTAGTTAGTGAGCTAAAAGGCTATCACGGGGAAAGAGGGGCCCTCTGGGGGGAGAGAGCAGAGAGACAAATTGAGGGCGGTGACTTGGAACAACAGCACGGGGAGGGAGGAAGGACGAGTAAAGGGTAAATGTCTTTTCCAGCATCTTTGACTCCTCTGTTGACACACACTCCCTTCCGTGTCCTTCGTCCCGTCCGGAGGTTCTGACTTACATACGAGCTGCATTTTCATGAGCTGACTTATTTCATGTTTATTTGCGCACTGAGTAGAGACAGATGCTGCCGCGCGGTGTTAACACGATTAAACATGGCCTCTTCCTTCCCTCTCCGCCTCTATTTCATCATCTCCTCCGCCTTTTTCTGGACGTTCGTTATCGCCCACACGGCGCTTCTGAGAAAACGGGAGAGAGGGATGCCGAGCCGAGCGGGAGCCTCACAGGGAATAAAAAATAGAGAGAGAGATGTTTAAAACACAGTAAGTTCTTCCTGCTGTCGTTAAGACACCTACATCATTGTCAAGTCTTTTGTTTTTTTAACTAAACCTACCCCGAAAGAAACCATTTGAAGTCTAACACTAAGTAGGAGGCATAAACCTACACAAAGTAACGTATAGATTAAAAGTAAATCTAAATTTTGCGGCATTTCTCCAAAATATATGGATGAATAAATCATGCTGTTTCGTGGTTGAATACTCATACATAAATAGGACTTGATTGGCGGAACATCAGACTTTCAATGAAAGTAAGGATTCATAATAATCACTTAGAAAAACATAGGCTACTGTTGCTCCCTACATCACTTCCTGTCTGCCCCCCCACTCAGCTCACTCAACAGATTTATGCCAACACACACAGCTGACATAAGTCTTATTTATGTCTTAAATATCTTATATCCTGTTATTGCGTCTACTATATTGGGTAATACATTTGTCAAGGTGTTAATTCATGTCTAGGGGGCTCTAATCATTTTAAAAGTCGGATTTAGAATACGAGGGATTACTGTACTGCAGAAACGCAGCAACAGAACCAATGTTGTAATAGTGGTAGGGAGCAAACTGCTCAGTCATAAATCACAGCACACTCGTGAGTTTAACGCTGAGTATCCATACCAACATTTTAAAGCGCATGCAGAGGTAGATAAAGCTGCTGGATGCTGACAGATCATGTAGATCAGTAGATCCCGGCCTATTCGGGATTTAGCATTCACTATATATTCTATTCTATATTGCATATTCTTTTCTCTGATAAAAACTGCAAATAATTATTTATTTAATAGTAACTTAAATACGGCGTTTGATGGTGTTAAAAGTGCTGCAGCTATGAATCTAGCAGAGGGCTTATTCACTCAACATTTTTCAGCTGGTAGATACTTTGACAAGACATGATGTTGCGTAACTCCACAATGTGAAACTACACTACTGTATGCTGTACGCTTGTAATTGTATCATGATTTGTCTTCTTCTTTTCCTTTCGGCTTATCCCTTCAGGGGTCGCCACAGCGAATCAATTGGCTCCATCTAACTCTGTCTTCTGTATCCTCTTCTCTTGCGCCAACTACCTTCATGTCCTCTTTCACTACATCCATAAACCTCCTCTTTGGTCTTCCTCTAGGCCTCCTGCCTGGCAATTCAAAACTCCGCATCCTTCTACCAATATATTCACTATCTCTCCTCTGGACATGTCCGAACCATCTCAGTCTGGCCTCTTCGGCTTTATCTCCAAAACCTCTAACATGTGCTCTCCCTCTGAGGTGCTCATTCCTGATCCTGTCCATCCTGGTCACACCCAAAGAAAACCTCAGCATCTTCATCTCTGCTACCTCCAGCTCTGCCTCCTGTCTTTTCCTCAGCGACACTGTCTCTAAACCAAACCACATCGCTGGTCTCACCACAGTTTAGTACACCTTTCCTTTATTTTAGCTGAAACTCCTCTATCACACATCACACCCAACACTTTTCTCCACCCATTCCAGCCTACCTGCACACGCTTTTTCACCTCTTTTCCACACTCTCCATTGCTCTGGACTGTTGACCCTAAATACTTAAAATCCTCCACTTTCTTTATCTCTTCTCCCTGTAATCTCACTCTTCCACTTGGGTCCCTCTCATTTACACACATGTACTCCGTCTTGCTGCAGCTAACCTTCATTCCTCTCCTTTCCAGGGCAAACCTCCACCCCTCAAGCTTCTCCTCCACCTGTTCCCTGCTCTCGCTACATATCACAATGTCATCTGCAAACATCATAGTCCATGGAGATTCCTGTCTAACCTCATCCGTCAGCCTGTCCATCACCATAGCAAACAAGAAAGGGCTCAGAGCTGATCCCTGATGTAGTCCCACCTTCACTCGGAACTCTTCTGTCACACCTGCAGCACACCTCACTACTGTCTTACAGTCCTCGTACATGTCCTGCACCGCTCTAACATACTTCTCTGCCACTGCAGACTTCCTCATACAATACCACAGTTCCTCTCTGGGCACCCTGTCATAAGCTTTCTCCAGATCTACAAAAACACAATGCAGCTCCCTCTGACCTTCCCTGTACTTCTCCATCAACATCCTCAAAGCAAATACTGCATCTGTTGTACTCTTTTTTGGCATAAAACCGTACTGCTGCTCACAAATGCTCACGTTTGCCCTTAGTCTAGCTTCAACTACTCTTTCCCATAACTTCATTGTATGGCTCATCAGCTTTATTCCTCTGTAGTTGCCACAACTCTGCACATCTCCCTTGTTCTTAAAAATGGGCACCAGCACACTTCTCCTCCATTCCTCAGGCATCTTCTCATTATCTAAGATCTTGTTAAACAACCCGGTCAGGAACTCTACTGCCACCTCTCCTAGACACTTCCATACCTCCACAGGTATATCATCAGGACCGAGTGCCTTTCCATTCTTCATCCTCTTCAATGCCCTCCTCACTTCTTCCTTACTAATCTTTGCTACTTCCTGGTCCACAACAGTCACCTCTTCTACTTGTCGTTCTCTCTCATTTTCCTCATTCATGATCTCTTCAAAGTACTCTTTCCATCTTTCTAAAACCACATTTTTCATGTGTTTAATATCTGTGAGACATATTATACAGCACAGGGTATCGAACAAATGTTTTGGGGGGCTTTAAAGGGTGTTGATATTATTTGCCTTGCAAATAGCAGGGATCTACTGTACTACAAATACAGCTTTTCCCATCTTGTGGCCTTAATTAAAAACAATATCAGGCAGCAGCCTACAACCACGGCTGTTAATCTAATTTGCCTTTGTAGACCAAACACACAGCACACAACTATAGAGGCGTTAATTGGAGCATTTAGGGTCTATCATTGCACATATAATGTAGGTAATTTTTCTAAAAATAAAAAATTGAGCCATCAATTGCCAAACATGTGTTTTTGCACTTTACAGTCTTTGGAAAAAGTTGTGAAAGATTTGTCCTCATTCAGGTAATTAAAAGTTACCTGTTAGTTTCCTGAGAGGTGAGAAGTGAAAAAATCGGGCACGTGATGGGACTTATTAAGAAAGAGGTGAGACTTCCTGCTCTACACCAACCGGACCAGACGGTGCACTTGCTAATGAAAAAAACAATCACACCTCACATCCTCGTTCCCAGCAGGCGGCCTCGCAGGGATCGGTGTGAAACTTGGGTATTTTCTGTGGCCATGAAGTTCTTAATAGACGGATTTAAAGCCGCCCAGCCAATCTGGATTGGCCATCTAACCAATCCCAAGGAGAGAAGCAGCATTTATGGATTGGTCAAAGCAGGATTTACACTGACGTTGAACAATCACAGAAGGATATAGAGCTGTCTTCATCTTCTGCTCCGAGACGGTGGCAATCTATCAATTTATTGACTGATTGATGCTTATTTTACCCAGGTGCTGTTGTTGCATAATGACTCAATTACATGGCAGCAACCAGGAGAGGGTGCAGGTAATTCAGACCCAACAGGTTTGCATGGACGCTATAATAAAGAGGAAAGCTTGGTTCGGCACCATTGAACATTTTACTGCAAATACAACAATAGCCTACAAATTATAGACTACTTTGAGTTGCTAATAATAACGTGCTTCCTGTCATGTAGATAAATAAGATGCCTAAAATATATTATACAAATAGCCTGTTGTATTGGATTCCTGGTTGTGTGCCTAATATTGTGGCTGGAAATGAATAGATTGTGTGGGCCAGCAGGGTGTGATCATCTGCCTACCAAATCATGAGGGCGGGGTGTATGAAATTGGAGTATGATGTGTTCAGACCCATATTCACACTCCTGTGTTCAGTGACCCACATACTCCTCTTCTAAAGAGCCACCCTAATTTAATATACAGCGTATGCGTGTCAAGAGCGCACATCGTACCCTGCACTATTTCATCTATAATGGCGTGATTGTAAAAGAGGTGTTTTACCATTTACCCTACATGCTGTTTTTGTTCCGTATCATTGAAGCTGACTGGCTTTAAATGAGGCTACGTGCCGAATGTTGCTTCCTGATGAGCATCCCGGTCTACAAATTGTGACAAATTAGGCAGCAGTGTAGGATGTGTTTGTCAAACATAGACAGCCAACGTACACTTTCATAGTCAATTTTAATATATATTCCACATAAATAGGCAATATTTTACACATTTTTTCCATTGTCAAAAATAGAGATTGGTACAATTGTGTTGTTGAACCTAGACCTGACCAACTGCAGCAACCTCGCAGCTATTTATTTAGTTAAATGCAGGTGGTGACTTTTTTTTTGGCCAGGCAGTGTCTTAAAGAACTGAACAATGAATATTTTTCCTCATAGTCCTCATAGCAAAAGACCTATTCTTTTTCCTGCCATGTCTCCCTGTCCTTTCTGCCTTGTGTTGGTGCTATTCCCACTGCAGGCTTTTTTTCTGGTGTTGATGCAGTTCACATTGGGGCACAAACTCTTTTACACCTTTGACCCTACTACAGTGACGGGGAATGCTTAAAAGGCGGAACCAGGTTGTGAAGTTTAGGGTCGTCACACAGGTAATTATCTGATGAAGGTGATGTATTGTCGCTATTCTGCTTTACAGGCGACTATAGTAAATAGCCGATCGTTACCTGTCAGATGCAGCAATTTTGTGGGATCTCTGTGTGAAAGACGCTTATATATATATATATATCCTAATTTGTTAGGATTTTAGGGCACAATTGATGCCTATTGAATCCTCGATCTGATCCTCGAGATTTTCCTGCCAAAGTATTTTGTTTTCATTATAAAAGCTGCAACTCACTATTTAGGAACATTGCGTCATTGATACTTTAAAGGCCGTCGTTTGTGAAAAATAATCCTTTAAAGTGGGTTTTATTTACAGAGCACTGGGTTCACTGGGAAGGCGGTGAGCGCGCAGTCAGCTGGTGTTACGGTGTGTTTCGACAGTGGTGAGAAGGTGCTGGTAACTCAGAATGACAAAGTGTCACAGTGGATGCGAGCGTGGGCTTGATGCTCCTCCATAATGCATGCAGCTAATGCAGGAAGCCTCGCCGCACACGCTTTAGCAGCAGCCTATATTGCGGGGTCTTTGCTAAATAGATGGCTCTGTGTTACGAAGGCACACGCTCACACACGCAGTGCTGACCTTTGATGTCTTTGCATTTAGGTGCCATGCTGTGGCTGTGATGCATGACACAAAAACTGCCCTGGTTGAGTGGATACCCGACTCTTTGCAATTAATGGCTTGCCTGCATATTTGCAGATTTTTTAAATGTGTTTTATTAAATGGAAAACTCTGATTTCTGCTTTGATTAGTTGATATATGACGTCCATCCATCCATCCATCCATCTTCTATACAGCTTTTCCTCATTAGGGGCGCGGGTATGCTTGAGCCTATCCCAGCTGACTTTGGGTGGAAGGCGGGGTACACCTTGGACTGTTCGCCAGTCAATCGCAGGGCAGACAAACAACCATTCACACTCACATTCATACGTTAATGGAAAATTTAGAGCCGCCAATTAACCTAACATGCATGTTTTTGGAATGTGGGAGGAAACCGGAGTACCCGGAGAAAACCCACACACGCACAGGGAGAACATGCAAACTCCACACAGAGATGGGAACAAAAAGTTGACGTAGTTATAGTATATATACAGTACATAAGTACATTTACATTTATTGCGGCTAATTTGTTCCACTGCAAAGTAGGGTTTAATATTAGTAAATTTAATATTGTTGTAGTTGAATTGTAGTTGTGGCATATGGCGCATGTGTTGTTGTGTTTTCAATACCCTGCGTGAGTCTAGCTGTGTTCTCAATGTATTTTTTATCGCAAAACCGGAACCGGAAGGTACGTTACCCGTCTATGATGAAATCAGCAGTTGATACTCAAAAATGTAACGACAAAAAATGTTTTTGTAGTGTGACAATTATAGTTTTACATGCATAAAACAATTCTAAATGATATACATGAGAAATGAAAGATGTACATTTAAAGTTGCTTTTACCTTCGTTGAAGACATGACCACCACCACCTTCCTGGTCAGTTGTGTCAAGAATCTTCAGTCAAGGTAAAAGTAGCCCTAAAAGCTCATTTATATCTTTCAGTCATCATTTATATGCATTTATGTGCAAAACTACATTTATGTGCAAATGTGTTTTGTGTTAACATTTTGACTTTCTGGAGCAAGTTAATTAGATTTACAGGATTTCTTATGGGATCCGCTTAACATCGATTTCGGTTTGAGTCAAAATATACATAAATATATACAATAAATATATATAAACAGTGTCTGCAGTTGACTTTACAAACTCAAAAGAATTTAGTACAATCTTTTTTGTTTCTAGGATTTGGCAATCTTGTGAATCACTAAACTAATATTTAGGGTTTTTTTAACTGCTTTACATCTGTGTGTTGCTGGTTTACTAGTGTGTTTGGGGTCATTGTCTTGTTGAAACACCCATTTCAAGGGCATGTCCTCTTCAGCATAAGGCAACATGACCTCTTCAAGTATTTTGACATATGCAAACTGATCCATGATCCCTGGTATGAGATAAATACACCATAGTAGGAAAAGCATGCCCATATCATGATGCTCACACCACCATGCTTCACTGTCTTCTTTGTGTACTGTGGCTTGAATTCAGAGTTTGGGGATCGTCTCACAAACTTTCTGTGGCCCTTGGATCCAAAAAGAACAATTTTACTCTCGTCAGTCCACAAAATGTTCCTTCATTTCTCTTTCGGCCAGTTGATGTGTTCTTTGGCAAATTTGGCCTTTTTTTAAACAGAGGGACTTTGCGGGGGATTCTTGTAAATAGATTAGCTTTACACAGCCGACTTCTAACTGTCACTGTACTTATAGGTAACTCCAGACTGTCTTTGGTCATCTTGGAGCTGATCATTGGCTGAGCCTTTGTTTTTCTGGTTATTCTTCAATCCATTTTGATAGTTGTCTTCTGTTTTCTGTCACATGTCTCTGGTTTTCCTCTCCATTTTAAGGCATTAGAGATCATTTTAGCTGAACAGCCAAAAATGTTTTACACTTCTTCATAAATTTTTCTCTTAACAATTAAATTTTTAATCAAAGTATGCTATTCTTCTGAACAACGTCTTGAAGGACCCATTTTCCTCAAGCTTTCAGAAAGGAATGTATGTTCAACAAGTACTGGTTTCATCCTTACATAGGGGCCACAGCCTTAAGAGCGTGCATTTAATGAATGCTAGGTCTTGTATGTTTTCTGAGAATTTACTGCACGTACTGGTAACTTGTTTACCATGTAGTAATGAAAATATACTAATAGCAGTGATTAATATGGTTAGTCACTTTGGACTGCTAATATTCTGAACACTAATGTAAGTTATGGTAAATTGTGCTTTCTTCTATGTGCAAACAAAAGTAGGACATTTAACATTAACCCCCTGCAAATGTAGTCACACAAACTTGAATCATATGGAACAACGTCAAGCTTTGTGTTGTTCTGCACGTTACAAAAACAAGACATTTATCTTAATTGTGTCAATTATGAAAAGAGAACCAATGAACAGTTGCAGCAGACACTGTGAGGTTGCTTGTTATTGTCATCCTGCATGCTTTTAACTACCAGACATTGTGGGGTATCCTCCACTGGTGTGATGCGGTGACATGTGGTGAAAAAAGACAAGTAAGTGACTCTGACAGCTTGTCACTACAACTCCCTGCTGATCAGGCATCCACCTCTGATGTCACACAAGACAAAAAAGATTAAACACAGCAGCTTCGGTCAGTATGTCTACTAGGGGTGTAACGAGACACTGTTTTGCGAGTCAGGACAATACACAAGATTGCGTCTATTAGAATGAGATGAGATTTTGACATTACTTAAAAGAAAAGTACAATGAAAAACTATAAGAAATACATGACAATATAGTTATTGTTTCATTTATACTGTTACCTTGCAGTGCTCCTCACAAGGCTACATTAGTTTCTGAACTCTGCGTGTGTACTTACCGGCCCGGCCACGCTACCACTATAATTCAAAATGTGAATTTAACTTGGTGTCTTTGAACGCAACCCTTCATTGCTTACAATAACGCGGTTAAAGTGTGATTCCAATACTCTGGCACTATAAAAAAAACTTTTTAGATATTTCTGCTATCTTTTAGCTTGATTTAAATTTTCACTTTATTTGGAGCTGTTAATACATACAAATATATATACTCCTGTCCTGCCATGTATCTTTCTTTAAGGAAAATACAGTAAAACTGCATATATATGTCACACATAGTAATCATGATTAATTAATTTGAAAATTGTGATTAATCTGATTACAAATTTGAATCATTTGACAGCCCTTGTTTTTACTTCAGCTGTTACATAAACAGCCTCAAAGCTGTGCTTTCAGTTGCCCCAAATGTCTAGTGCTCCGTACAACGCTTATTCTGAATTCTAAAGATGGGAATGTAACGGAAAGAACTGCAATATGACCGTCGTGTTGTTTTTATTCTTTGAATCACATCATATTATGTCGTTTCCCAGAGCTTGGTATCACTTTCTCCTCGCGCCTTTCTGCAGCTCGTCTCAGCGTCAGTAATTGAATTGTCTGCTGTCGTCTGCTTTCACACTCATTGCCGAGATGAGGGAAATGTTCTCTCGCCACAGAGCAAACTGTCCATCTCGTCTTGGAGAAACGTCTCTGTTCTCGGAAAGACACCAGACAAGCGCTCCGAGGCATCCTCGTCTCCTCTCTGTCTGCTAACACGATTTGCTTTTCATTTACCGTTTTTCTCATTGACTTTGAGAGAACACACGAGGAGATCCAGACGTGCAAGGATGACAGATTCTTAATCGTGCACCACGTTTAGAATTCAATGCATTCAAACCTATTATTTTGTTGATAATTCTGTGTAAACACCCTTTTTTATGATGTTGGAGATTTTATGTTTGCTTTTTCTCAGATTGACGATTTTATGGGATGGCTACAAGCTATACCATACCATAACAATTTCAATACACACTGTGGGAGACAGAAAGTGCAATAGTCACGTGTCTATAAAAGTTAAAGGGCTTAATAATAAACTAATATTACTAATATAGCACTTCATCAAAGAAATGTACAATGTGCTTTACAGGACAAAGAAAAGTTAAAAACAACAAAAGCATTCAAAAGAAAAATAAAGTGCAAAACAGACAGACACCAGAGGGACCAATCCAGCCTTCTGGGAAGGTTCACCACTGTTTTCGGCATTTAGAGATAATGGCTGTTCCTGTGGTTTTCTGGAGTCCCAAAGCTTTATAACATTTTACAGACTGATAGATCTCCACTAACCTCCGTTACAGTATAAAGGTGTAGGGGGGTACCTTTTAAGTTTGGATCCCCCCCCCCCCTCAATAATCAAAGATTTGATTCAAAAACTGCATTTTGTCTTCAGCTGTGTCACTAATATTTCAGTTTGTTTTAATGATATGAAACATTTAAGTGTGACAAACATTCAAAAAATTAAGAAATCAGAAAGGGGGCAAACACTGTATCACATCACTGTGTATAGCTGGGTATTGTCTGCATAAGAAAAAAAAGTTTTATTATGACTGTGGATGACCCAAAGGTAGCATGTACAGTAATAAGAGAAGCCCCGGTACAGATTCCTGTGGCACACCACAGGACATCTTGATCTGACTCGACTCAGCCAATGGCTACCGTCTTAAAAAAATGTCCTTGTCTCTTTAAGAGCATCATCTTCCGCACACCTGCACAGGCTAGCATAATTTCTTAACATGTTTCCTTCTAGACCTAAAAAATCGATACATCGATTAATCAAACAAATAAAAAAATGAAGTCGGTCATTTTGCTGGCTTTGATAAACTGACATGTGCATGCATTTTTGATTTCCTCTTTCTTTTCTGCACAGGCTGGATGAGAAGCTTTACTCTGCACATTAGTGAAGTTAGTTTCATGTTGGAGAGTTAGATATTCGTCTGGGTCGTTGTTAATATCACTTTGGTGAAACAACAGCGGCAGTCCACTCTCATTGTGCCACCCTCACCCTCACTGTGCCCGCACTGCTCTGGCATGGTGCGGGGAGCTCGCACACACCGGCATGTCCACACAACAACTAACCAGCCCTCCTGAACTAAACATGTCGAGGCGGCAACCGGAAACATCCGCTAAGTCAACAAAAAAACTTTGATACTCTTATTAGCCACCGAACGTGAGCATGAGCTCATGTACAGCAATAGCCAGTATAAGCTAGCTTCGTTAGTTTGGTTTATCAGCGCATGCTATTGTGACTGTGTGTGTGCGTGTGTGCCAGTATTTGTTGCACCTTAGTTCTTGTTCATGTAAGCCAGCGTTTTAGGTTGGCCGCTGACTTCGTGCAAGTTGTGTGTGAAGTAGAGACAACAGCCAGCCATCAAGAGGAAATCGATAGCTATCCTACTTAGCCATAGTCAAAACACATTTTCATCACACTTTTGGCCTTCAAAATAAGAGCGGCGCACAGCCTGTCTAGTGGTTTGTCTGAAATAAGTGTGTTTTATTTAAAACTCTTGGCATTACAATTACAATGTTAAATACTTTGACAATATGGACAATAATTTGGGGGCCGCACGGTGGCTGAATGGGTATCATGTTGGCCTAATAGTCAGGAGGTTCTGGGTTCAAATCTCCATTGGGCATCTCTGTATAGAGTTTGCATGTTCTCCCCGTGCGTGCGTGGGTTTTCTCCGGGTACTCCCGTTTCCTCCCACATTCAAAAAATATGCATGTTAGGTTAATTGGTGACACTAAATTGTCCATCAATATGAATGTGAGTGTGAATGTTTGTTTGTCTATATGTGCCCTGCGATTGACTGGCGACCAGTCCAGGGTGTACCCCACCTCTCGCCCAAAGTCACCTGGGATAGGCTCCAGCATCCCCGTGACCCTAATGAGGATAAGTGGTACAGAAAATGAATGAATGAATGAATTATCATCCAGCAAAATGTATTATCGTGTCAGGCCTATATCCTTCTAAATATTTATTATATTCTTACACTCCAAAGTCCTACCACTACTAAACTTACATTTAAACAGGCTGACCTAGGTAGTACAAATATTAGAATTAGCGCAAAGAGATCCCCGGAGAGGCAGCGAGCAAAGATGAAAACAGACAAGCGAACATGCAGCAGTAAAACAACCCAAATTAGATGGTAAATGACTGAGAAGGACACACCCTGTGTGTGTCGTCGTGTCTGCATGCGTGTGTGTGTGCGTGTGTGTGTGTGTGCGTGCGTGCGTGTGTGTCTGTGTGAACTTCAGCTCTAATTTTCTGTCACATGCTGAAGTGGAGAAACTCCCGGGGAAAGGAGGCTTGGAAAGATGACGACACTAGGAGGAAGAAAAATAAGCAGTAGTCAGTGTGATGTGCGCATAGGAATAAAGCTGTTACGTAACGTGACATCCTCATGCACCGCTCTGCCATGCCAAGCATAGTCATGTGACTACGCTTGGCACGCAGCTTCACCGTGTGGATTTGTCCCCGCTATCACGTCAGCATAGTAACATTCGCTCACACAATGGGCAAAAGTATTGGAACGCTTTGCGCCTGCAGGACATTAAAAAGGAAGGAAGGGTCCACTCTTCTGGAAAGACTTTTATACACGTACAAATCTCCAATCTGGTTCTTCCACAGCTAACTCAGGTAAGCATGCCTTTCAGGAGCCTTTGACAAACACACATCCTGGGGCGCTGTTGTTAACCTCATAAGGTGCACTGACTTAAAATTTGTCACAGAGCCCAAACACCCCTTTAACTTTAGAGGTTTTAGCCAAATAGCAACAAAATTCGGCCCATCCCTCAAGGGGACTGAGAAGCACAAATGTGTAATTGGAGTAAGGTCGGTGGAAAAACATGGCCGCTATTAAGCAAAATATCTCTCAGAGGGACACAGTCGCGACAATCAATTGATTGTCAATAAGTCATTGAGCATTTTCTCAATGACTATTAACACCTCTAGGATATCTGTATTACGTGTATGCCAGCAAGTCTTCCAAATCTTTTTCAGCACAACCCATAGGGGGCACCACAAATAGTCATGAGAAAAAAACACCCCATGGAGTGGACATAACAATCGATTAGTTTTTGTATGCAATGAGAACATTTATTAGTCTGATTAACCCAGTGCTTCTCAAATAGTGGGGCGGTGAAATGTCAGGGCGAGAGGCTGGGATTACTTTCAATGTCGCTGTAGACCTGCCAACGTGTACAAATTGATTGTACTCAAAAGGCCATTTGACTTTTGAATATTCTCGTATGGTTCACAGCTCTCCATTTTGTTGCATTTTCCTGCCTGGGATATTATCCGTTTCGCAATAGTATTTCAAAACGGGGGGGCATGAAAACACTTCTGTCCCCTAGGGGGAGCCTGACGAAAAATACCTGAGAACCAGTGGATTAACTAACATACACAAATGTGAACCACTACACAACCAATGGCCTTTGTGGAGAACATGCAAGTGGTGAAAATCTTCTTGTTGACTTCATTTCAAACATATCCTTCTTTCGGGCCCACCAGTGAGCTCCAACCAGAGCCATGGAGAGTACCCGGACTGCAGGAGCGAGAGGGAGTCAGGGGGGGAGGCATCTCTCCTGGTGTCTCCTCTGGTGGTGGCAGGGATCGTTATAGGCCTGGTGCTCTTCCTCTCCTGTGTCACCATCATTGTGGGCAGCCTGCGCAAAGACAGTCGACTGAGGAACCCTCACCTGCGAGCCAGCTACGGTCGGTGGACAAAGACATTTTGCTGAGTGATTGGTAAAGTGTGACTATTTATTTGCAGGTCCGGACAGTTACTCCTTTGGTGGTTCTGTAGGAGAACTGAGGTCGACCTGCTTAGAAGACTTTCCTCCTGGTGTGGACTTTGACTCTATCAGTCTGTCACAGGTCAACCACTTGTATCCCGACTCCCCTCCACGGTGAGTGTCTTTGTTGTTTCTTTGTGCGTCCATAAAGTTTGATTAGTGTTAATGAGGCACACCAAAAGAAATGGAGTTGAGGTTTAAAAAGTTCAACTAGACCACTCCTCTTTCTGCCATATCCATCCATCAAACACCGGTGCCCTCCTCTTCTCCTCATGCAGCTCCATTGACCTCCTTTGTGCTAATTCATTTATGAGTAAGTGATGCTTCCGTGGCTGCCCTTTGGATGTGTGCGCACGTGTGTGTGCGCGTGTGTGTACGAAAAAGGCCGACGTCATGGTGCGTTTGATGCAAATGTCAGTTGGTTTAATTGGCAACTTTAATAATTCAAACACACCCTTTCCCCTGGTGTGTGTGCGTGTGTGTGCGTGCGTGTGTGTGTGTAGGAGGAAATTGAAAGGACATAAAGCAAAGGAAGAAAGTGAATAGATAGAAAACCCTAGATAGGAAAGGATAATGGAATGAAATGAAAGCAAAGAAAAAGAAAGGTGGTAAAAGGGGATCATCACCATTTTATTGTGGTGCAGGGGTTTGAGTGCCTGTGTCCTAGGAGCCTAGGAGCTATGTTGTCGGGTGATATATGACCCTGGTAGGGTCTCCCAAGGCAAACATGTTGTAGGTGAGGGGCCAGAAAAAGAGGGATTCAGAAGACCCTTAATAAAATTAAGAGGAGGGACCACACCTCTCCCGGATGTGGGACACGGGGGCCACACCCTGGACCCAGGACTGGGGAAGGGGCTCGCAGGCAAGCGCCTGGTGGTCGGGCCGTCACCTGTGGGACCTGACCTGGCCCTGCTCGAAAAAGTCACACAGGATCCTCCCTGCGCGATTTGGGCGCCGGTTGAGGCCGGGCGTCCGGGCAGCCTGGTCTTCAGCGGCGGCCAAATCTGGTTCTTGGGATAGACACATAGTATATTTTACTAGACTACATTATTCCACCCAGCACGAGTTGCACACGAGTGGTCTAACTAGGTCCCGAGTAAGTCTCAGGCTTGCCAAATGTAGGGTTGCAATCACGAAATGTCGCAACCGTAATGCAAACTACTGTGCATATTATGGGAACCAAAGCTGTGTGGTGATCCGGATGGAAATTTAACAACTGCCAGTTCACGCAAACATACAAATTATATATTTTCAGGCAGGCAGTTGAGGTCATGTGACCATTCAGCTGTGAGCGTGTGTGCGCGCCACAGATGGTTGAAAGAAAGTCAGATCAGATGCACACCTACTGAGAAAGTTCATATGTACATTTCCAACACACACATTTACCTGTGGAGATTGAAAGCCTCTACTTCCTCATGTTGAGACACACACACACACACACACCACAACAACGACAACGCAGTATCTATATGGCTTGCTAACACAGCAGGCAAATTGCTCTCACAGTGGTGACGTGTTCGGGCCTGCCAGCTACACACACACACGCGCACACACACACACCATATGTTGGATGGTAGCTATAAAGTTGCATCCCATCCAATACTGCAGAGCATCATGCCAGAGGTCCTCCTTCTATTTATACTTAATATGTACGTGAGTAGAAAGTGAGTGCACCCCTCACATTTCCCCACCTTTCCACTGAAAACACACAGCCTGCCACGTTTAAATAGCTAGCAACACAAGTGAGTGGCCATTTAATTCTCTCAAGTCAAGCATGGTGCGTCAGTGAGTGTACAGATGAATTCCAACATGTCCCGTGACATTATGAAGCAAAAACGGGGTTGCAGGGCAGTTTTCAAACGTGATGAGGAGCCCAAACATCCCTTCTTCTTGCCGAGGAAGATGGAGGTGACAGAGTGGTGTGAGAGATGTAGTATGCCTCCTCCACCTGTGTGGCATCCTCAAGCAGAGGGAAGGAAGGACGATGGAGGAGCGCAAAGTCTCTAACATCCACCAGTGAGGAGTGGTTCCGGTAACAACCAAGATGATTAAGGCAGTGCTAGAAAACAAGGGTGCTCACACTAAATAGTCAAACTAAGGACACAATTTCACTGACACTGTGAAGTGTACTCACTTGTGTTGCCAGCTATTTCAATCAGAGCGTCATAAATCTATATTGCTGTGCAAGTCGTACACAGACTATTCTACAGTATATCAAGTGTATCCCTTGACAAGATAGAATGGAAATGCTTGCTGCAATAGGATATACTGTACAATACATTTGTGCTACTAAAGAAATACTTATGCTGTGAAAGAAAATGCGATGCAGACACGGTTGTCCTCGACCGGTGATGCTACGACATCCTTCATACCACCAAGTGTAACATTCATTGTGAACAAAAGAGGTGACGCTTATCGATACTGCAGCTTCAAACATCTAAACATCGATTTTTGCTGACGGAAACAGTTTTGATCTGTTGTCAATGAGTATGTCACATGACCAACAGTATCTTGATGAATGAAGCGGAGTGAAACAACTCGTGACAAGCCTCACGGCGTTGTGGTGTGAAGGCCTATTTCCCACTGTCTAAAAAAAAAAAAAGAAGAATTTACTACTTTTTTTTTTAGATTAAGCTGACCAGGAAGTGGATCTTGTCACCCTCAGAAGCAGCTTGTTGTGTCTTTGTGAGCTGCTATTTGTCCGCCTCTTTACATCTCGGCTTGTCTGTTTAAACATCTGCCTGCAGCTACAAACTGTGTCTTTGTCTTGGCCGGTGGGCAGCCGGTTTTTTTGTAGTTCACCGCACGACATGCTGACATCCGTGAGGGCAAAAAATGTATTTCTTTTTGGTTTTTCACACTATTCGTGTTTAAAAACGACACACCCCGGCAAAATCTTCCAATCACACTTGGCAAGCGCACGCACGTTAGGGGATGTGCAGCGTAGCACGTTTATCGTGGAGTGTGGCAGGCAGCACCAGTAATGGAGAAAGCGTTGCAACTGGGATTTAAAGTGTCACAGCACCTCCACAACATCTCTTCGCCCTCACTCAAGTCCTGCTTCTGTCGCCAGTTTGCACCTCGACAACACTCTCGCCTAAGTGAGACAAAAGAGTGAAGAATTGTAGCACACCAACGTGCATGTGTGGGTGTTATTTGGTTAACACATCAGGGAGCGCTTATGTTTACGTTGAACTGCTTCATTGATGAAACCATGCATGGAGGAGAGCATGCCACAAAGTAGAAAATGTATAATTTAAAACAGGATTAGACGAGATACATCAATTGTTGATGACTGACAATTGACATTTTTGCAATATTGATACTCATAGCAGCAAGGTTATGTTGCGTGGTCGTCTTAAAACCATCCAAACATTATGGAGTTGTTTTTTTAGTTCCTTTCTTAGCTTTCTTCATTTCAAACTAGGAATGTAGGTACTATAAGTATTATCATAATACAGTGGAATCCTTAAAGTATAAACACACCCCCTAAGGTCGTACAAGATAATATTAACACCATTTTCCAGGTAAATACGGTTGTAACGTTGCTTAAACCGTCCATCACAAAAGCAAGCATGAAAAGATGATCTTGCTTTTTTCTTTAACAGACTTTTATGATTTTATTAGGGCTGTCAAATGATTTGAATCACAGTGTATTTATCACCGACCAGTCCCGGGTGTACACTATCCCCTAAAGTCAGCTGAGATGGGCTCCAGCATACCCCCGGGACCCTGATGAGGTTAAGTGGCATCAAAAATGGATGTATGGATGTATTAATCACAGTTTTTAAATTTAATTAATCATGATTAATCGCCATTTGCAACTTGGATAATAAAGTTTACCTTGACCTTGACTGTGTCCAAAATATGCCCATTTTGACTGTATTTTATTCCCAGAAAGATAAATGACAGGTCAGGATTATATATAGTTGTATGTATTAACAGCTCCAAATTAACTGAAAACTGAAATCAAGCTAAAAGAAACCACACCTCAAAATGTATTTGCCTAACACTGTGGTTCTCAATTATTTTCTATCATGCCCCCCTTAGGGGACAGAAACGAGAAATGATGGTTGTGTTCAAAGTCAAATTAATTTTAAGTTGAATTGACAAGTTTTGAGTGTATTATTGAGTGAATATGGAGAACCTACTGTAGTATTTTATGGATTTATGAATGTGACACTTCCTGAAAGTATGTATTTTTCTCCACAGCTACGATGAATGCGTCGGCCCAGAGTCCACTCAAATCTACATACCCACAGATGACCCGCCACCATATTCAATATGGGACCCCTGTCAGAGTCACTCAGAAGGCGAGGGGACGCCAAACATCTCCAATTCCGATCCCCTGTCACGCAGTGGAGAGAGCTCAGCCAGCTCCGCTTTGTCACAACACCCGGCAGAACTGCTGGGGCATCAGCATATCGCTTCTATCTCCTTCCCAATGGAGGCGGCGCCACCGTACGAAACCGTGGTGGCATGCGAGCAGGGGCAGCCCCTCCCACTCATGCCATGTGACCTTTACAAACACCAGTCAGAGGGAGATGTCAGTGGATACCTGCCACCTTCGGGCGTCGGACAGATCTCATAGGAACATTCTTTTGATGCTTTCCACTGCCCCCACTTGAGTAGGTAACAACAAACTGTGGAACTTTCAAGAACTAACTTGCTTGTCTCTCTTTGGACCCAAAATCAACTTTGGGAGTTTGTAAACTACACAAGATCTCCAAAAAGACTATGACACGAGACCGACCCAAAAGTCAGAATACGTCATTTTAGAAATACCTTTGTATGTAAAAGAAACATGATGGTTAGTTTGGTTGAAGGTATAAACAAGCACGCTACTTCTCCTGTTAATCCTAATTTGGTATGCGAGTCCACCAATTTGGAGTACTACATCCTGTGTGACTTATTTACATGACTGTGTGATTTACCTCAACTGCAGAGAGGACGGGCCGTTAATTGGAATTAATTGGTGAGAGGCTGTTATTTCGGAAGTGTTAAAACAGATTATATATACAGTACTTAATAATGATTTGGAGTGAATGAGAAAGTGGCAAGCAAAAACATACAGTAGCTTTCTTTGACTACATGGTCATTTATTAACCAACTAGCACGGCAGCAACAGAACCAATGTTGCAATAGGACCAAACCACCTGGCCATCACTAACAGCGGTGTCATCTTGTGGAGTTAATAAAAATGTACATAAATCAGGACGTTGCCTATAGCCACAGTTGTTAATGACTCTAAACAGGAATTATTTGGAGCATTTACGGTGATTTAGTATGTACGTTTATTATTGTGGTTTGGACTGAGAAACATTGAGTGTGATGATGCCGCCATCGTCACCTGCAATATTTGCAACGTCTTCTTCGCGCTATGAATCATGCCAGAGTGACGATGGCGGTGCATCACACAGATAATGTCACAAAGGCGAGGGACCATCTGGAGCGTCCGAGTGCAGACTGTACTGTATGTGCGAGATGTTCCCTCGAGTCCTTTATGAACATTCCTTCCCGTAGACAGTTTAAATGAGCACTTCCACGCGCTTTCGAGACACTTCCTAATTTGTCGGCCATTCAGTCAGTCGGTGTGTTGCCTTCCCAGCTGCTCAGTCATGTTTTTGGGTCACTTTCTGAACCGTTTGAACACAAGAATCCACATAAAGTCTGATCCTAAATCACATGTAGACTGGATCTTTTTCAGTGCCAGCCATTCAGAGATGAGGCGACGCAACCATGACGTCATCTGACATCGACATGAAATTGCGTACATGCAAAATGTATCATCACGGTTCGGTAGGTACCTCGGGTAACTGCCTAACTTCACCATTAATGACTAAATTTACTTCCCTTTCCTTCATGATGGGCAGTAGGTCGCCAAGGAGAATCTGGCATAGCTTCCATTTTAGAAATGTAAACAGTTAAACGCTAATGTAGCCGTTGTTTATTTTGTTTTCCTTTGAATTCAGTCGCCCTTGTGACGTCACATTGCAACATTCCAATGAGGTGAAATTAACCGTACTGTGCCGGTGAGCTGCCTGTGATGTTTTGCAGCCGGTCGTAATGTCCGCTGAGCTCATTTCTAAACATTACCGCTTCAAAGGAAGACAAATTTGCATGCAATTAACTCACCATCGAGAGTCAACACATCAAACATTATTAGCCATCTGAAAAACCAGAGGCCCGGGGCTTGTTCCTATCCTAAGTTTGTTCCTATCCTGACTATAAATGGTCAGAAACTAAGGTTTTTTTCAGGTTGAAATCTAGATAATATTTTGTCACAAACAAAAGCAGTAACGGATGTTGGGCTTGTGTGTTCTTCAGCTGGAGACACCAACAACTGTAGACAACATCAACATCAGCATGTACCATCACTTCTTGTCTTTTCTCCCGTGCTGCTTTTAAAACAGCTTTCTTTTAGTTAGATGCTGGTTTAAAAACAAATGTTTGATGTCAGTGTGTATTTGTGTTGGGGAAAAAAGATGTGCCTACTAGCCCTCTGACTGTTAGCTTGGACACTGTAGCCATATGATGCTAATCTCAATGCAACAAATGCAGTGCTTTTACCATTAAACGGGTTAATTAGATGAATTAGCATTTTACTGGTATTGGATTGTTTGTATTCATTTTTGTCCACTCACCTTTTATGTTACAGTGGATTTTAAATCATAAATGAGGCCCTCTTAGCCCTATATGTGAATTTATTACTTCAATGTATCCATGTTAAAATGATATTAATGTGCATTCATGTGCATGTAGAAGCACTAGTGAGGTGCTCCAGATGATGTAGGGCGAGGCAGCTGCCACCAGAGGGTACTGCTGAGTTACAACAGGAGGCAGTAAGACTATTAGAGCTGTCATTCCTCAGAACCCAGAAACAAATTGGAAAATTAAATGTTTAAGATAGGATAAGACCACTGTAGTCTACTATGTCGTGTTTGTATACATGTGGTTGGTAGACTAAAGTGTGTGCATGTTTTAAAAGGTCTCAACAGAAGTCAGTCAGTTAACAGATAGACACTCACCCTTGTGTAAAAGATTAGTACACTTGCCATTTGCCTTCCTCCTTGTGACTCACAGCCAATGTCTTTTAAGTTATAAAAGAATCACTGTTTGTGGTTTTTATTAGTTTTGTTTGGTTGTTTTTTTAGATAGTGTTGAAAACTGTCTTTTACTGGGGAAAACCAATAAACTCTTATAATGAATGTTGGTTTGTCAGCGACACAATTCATCACAACACTTAATGTTACATTTTAATGTTTCATGTTTAGGATGCAACCAGGATAAAACTTCCCTAATACGAGTGTACAGCGGGACCTGCATCCCAAAGTACGTGCTCCTTCATGCCGACTACGTGCAAAAATGGTTAAAATCGCCAGAGACACACAAGTGGCCCGCACGAACTTCTAAACCTGCAGACAACACGCGAAGACAAGGGAGGAGCGCGCGAAAGTACATTATGTGGACAAGGCGGCAACCTCGGTGGACTCCCGGCGGCTGCTCATGTAGCGTGTCCGACATTAATGCACTTTTCCCGGCCACGGCGGTCGTGTCTTCCAGCTGTACACTCTGGTTCTCCCGATCTCAGTAGCCGCAGACGCCGCAGGAAACCAACACGCCCATCTTGCAATCGAAGTGCGCGGGTTGCACAGCCTCGTACGATGTCTACGCACGATGTCCCCCGTGGGTGAAACGTACGGCAGCCTCACGTGAAGCTCACCAGGAACGCACGCATGGAAGTCCTACTTCCTCAACAAAATGTAAAAGCAATACAAATGCAGTCGTACTACTTTTTCCATTTTGAATCTTTGAGTTTTCCGTTTTGTCGTTGATTTCTTGTTTTGTCTTTTTTTATTGGCTTACTGTACGGCTCAAACTTGCGACAAAAAGCAAAGGCAAATGATGGACCTGCGGGGGACTGGTCCCATCCAGGCTTTTAGCTGCTTCTCTCAGCAGCTTTAATATGGAGTCCATCCTGTAAGACGTATGTGCAAAGTATGTGCATGGTGGTGTGATAGTGATGTTACTTCTTGTCCGTCACCCGCTTCCGGTCACCCACACACTAAGAGCTACATTTAAACAGCTACTACACAGTCACTGCAAGCAGGAATGGTGTGATCAGGTGTTGACTGGCATACTGGCAGCCTTTGCTCTAGTCGGGTCCCTCCTTTACATTTGCTTTTTGTCGTCAGCTTGAGCCATCCGGTAAATGCAATGAAAAAAAGCAAATGGAAAAGACAATTCAGTAACAAAACTATATGACCACATTTGAATATTTTTGTTTAATTGATTCTCTTTATATTTCCACATATATCTCCTTCTAATTCTGGCACTCCTGAGATTATGTAGGATGTAAGACCCGCTTGATATGATATCAAGATGAGAGATAGACGCCTGAAACTAACACTAGTTTCTTTAATCGTAGCAGAACATTTGAATCACATTATTAGCAGCAATGAGAGGTTGTGTAACTTAGGTGGTATTCACATATTGCATGATACTTTAATGACGCTTGACGCTTAATGACGCTTTAATTATGAATTAATTAACTAAATTAGTTACTGCCATTGACGTGTTATTTTGGAAAGCCCTAAATAGCAGTGCTAAGTAATAGCAGTTGAGGCACCAGTGGTGTTCAACATTCCATTGTAAATGACAATGATGATGGCTGGGTTTGATTGACAGGTGACAAAACATATCAAAAGTGATTGAGATGCTTGGGTGAGACTTTTGATGAGCCATTATAGTGGAGACAGGGATTTGACAACTTCTGAGCCTGGTGACCAACGTACCCCATAATTTTCCAAGTACCTGAGCATTCACAAAATTGACTTGAGCATTTTTCTTGGATCTCTGTGAGCGGTATCAGACATGCACACTGTAGTATCACACTGGTCCGAAACCTGAGAACTGGGTACTTTCCCATTCTGTCATATTTTGTTAATGACTGGTTTCAAATTGACAGTGGGAGGATTGCTCAACATCCCTAATTAATTGTCAACCTTAGACAAAACAAGCCATAATCTCAGTCAATAAACCAATTAATATTTGTTTTATGTTGTCTAAAATATTGTAATGTCCCATCAGCAACAAAACTCTTCCTGTATCTTTCATGTCGAGCCACCAAATAAAACTGTAAAGCATGCCCAGTTACTCTACATGATGCATTCACGCCACACTTCTCACTCCGAAAACTGGCTTGCTACTTTGGTTTTGCAGCATGGTTTATGGAGAAGCACTTTCTCATTTGAAAATGAAAAGATCGAATCCAGTTTCACCGCTTGATCTTCTGTGTGCACATACTCTGACAGCCGGTTCCCCTTAAAAGAATCGCTTGCTTTACTAGGAATTAGTTGCACCATCTGCCACGGCTTGATCCGCCTCCATTTCTGCAGAACAGATTTAATTTGTTGACCCATTTTGTGGTCCCTGAAACAGGCCTTTTTGTGTAATTCTGAAATATACATTATTTTTCAGTTCAGGGTAAACTTACCTTTTTTAACCTCTCAAACCACTTACCTTTTTGGGCCCTATGAGTGAAAAAAGATAAGAAACACGTTTATTTTTGCACCCAGCTTGTTAGCTGTAAAGAGACTTTCTCACACACAGGACATCCTTCCGGCCTTCAAAATGAGAGCGCCATTTGACACATGTCTAACTGTAAACAAAATAAGTGTGTCATGAAAAGTCTTATATAGGCCGTTGGACTTGCATGAGTTGATATACAGTTTGTTGGAGATTTTGTAGCAATGTGTGCAGAGGCTGACATCCTATTAGAAAAGTTAGACAAGCTACATCCATTTCTCAGTTCCTGGGCAAAATAGTCCATTGATGCATTGCATCAGTAAATCTATGTTTTTTTACGCTGGTAAAAAAATAAGTGTAACATGTAATTGCACCGTGAGCAAGCATGTCAACATACCTGATGCCACCGTTTTATAGGCGGCCCCGCTGCCAAAAATTTTAACCCAGTGTGACCCGCCTGTCAAAACGTTTGCCCAACCCTGCTTTACACTCAGTCGAAAAGAACAATATTTAACTGTTTTAGTGTATTACTGTTTTGCACTTTGCAGTTGCTACTAAACGGTATAAATAAATTCTAAATACTTTGCACTAGTCCAGTTCGGTAGGCACTAAATGCAGTTTGTTACCAAAAAATCAAAGTTGGAGCAACGTTGTGAGGGAGATGTCAAATGTTCTCATGTGCTCACAAACACAATGACAAAGTTCTTTGTGCCTAATTGGGGATAGTATTTCCTTGTTCAAAGCACCACCCCTCCAAGTTAGATACTTTATGCTGAGCACAAAACACCCTTTTGCAAGACATCTTACATTAAGTCAGTGGTTCTCACTTATTTCCTTCCAAGGCGACAGTCACGCCCCTGTCACCCAAACTGAAACACTATGGAGAACCTGATCATATTTATATATTTATCTGTACAAACTGTTGTATGAGTTGCTGGCACCAGCATTGTACATACACTACCGGTCAAAAGCTTTAGAAAACCCCATTTTTTTCCCAGTTACAGATTAACCAGAATAATCGCTGTTATTAGTATATTTGTATTGCAACATGACAAACAAGTTACCAGTAGGTGCAGTAGATTCTCAGAAAACAAACAAGACTCAGCTTTAATGATACGCCCGCTCTTAAAGATGTACAATTGGGCAACTAGTTGAAAGGGGGGTGTTAAAAAATAGCAGGGTGTCATTCAATCAGTGATCAGTGATCAATTTTGTGAAAAAACAGGTGTGAAACAGGTGGCCCCTATTTAAGGATGAAACCAGCACATGTTGAACATGCATTCTCTTTGACAGCCTGAGGAAAACGAGTCGTTCAAGAAGAACAGTGAACTTGGATTGAAAAGTTGATTGGAGAGGGGGAAACCTTTGAAGAGGCGCAAATGATTTTTGGCTGTTCAGCTAAAATGACTTTTTTGTAAATAAATCTCCAATTATTTAAGATTACAGAGACACGTGACGGAAAACGGAAGACAACTATCAAAATGGTTCAAAGAACAACCAGCAAAGGCTGACTCGAATATCTGCTCCAAGATGATCAAAAACAGTCTGGAGTTACCTGTAAGTACTGTGACAGTTAGAAGACGTCTGTGTGAAGCTAATCATTTTAAGAATACACCGCAAAGTCCCTCTGTTAAAAAAAAGACTGTGCAGAAGAGGTTACAATTTGCTAAACACATTAACCTGCCTAAAGAGAAATGGAGGAACATTTTGTGAACTAATGAGAGTTAAATTGTTCTTTTTGGGTCCAAGGGCCGCAGACAGTTATTGAGACGACCCCCAAACTGAATTCAAGCCACAGTACACAGTGAAAACAATGAAGCATGCTGGTGCAAGCATCATAATATGGGTTTCTCATTTATCACTAATGTATTCACTGAAATTCAAGTCGTTCACGTCCAACAAATAGCTTGGAGTGGTACAAAAGTATGAAATTTGTTTTATTTTTCCCCAAATTCTGATTTTCCGTTTTAATTTTTTTTTATTCTGTTTTTTTACATTTTAAACTCATTTTTACCAGCATAGTGTGTGTGAGTTTTGGGTCAGTGAATAAAAGGTCAGTTAATTAAGTCCAAAAAAAACATCTACTGATGTAATCCATCAGAGAACAATTTAGCTCAGCAACTGAGAAATAAAAGATGTAGCTTGGCTAACTTTTCTAATGGGATGTCAGCCTCTGCACACATTGCTACAGATTCTTCAACAAACTGTCAAGTCCGTGCTTGTGGTTAAGGTAGATATAGTCACTCGTGCAGTTCCAACTGCACGTGTAATGTATTTTATGACACACCTTTTTTGTTTACAGTTAGACATGCGCTTTTATTTTGCAGGCCGGAAAGATCTTCTGTGTGAGAAAGCCTCTTTATGGCTAACGAGCTAGGTGCAAAGATTAACGTGTTTTTATCTTTTTTATCTTTTGATTGGCCACCAGTCCAGGGTGTACCCCGCCTCTCGCTCTGTTTGCATGAAGGCAGTTTTTGGAACACACTATGGTACTATACCCTCGGGAACATCAATTGAACAGCACTGTACTGGAGAAAGTCATTTGTTGCTACAAAAAGGGCAAAAAAGGGGAATTAACGATGGAAAACAGATGAAGACAGCATCTTATCACTTAAAAATGTAAATTTTTTTCCAGCGAGAAATTGGAGTGTTCTAAAAATATTGACCAGTAGTGTACATACATAGATACATACATATATACAGATGAATAACATGATCTAAAATAACATCTGCAAAAACTTTTTACACGTTCCAAGTTAAGTTTACTAACAGCCCCTTTGACATTCCCGACTATTTGAGAAGCACTGCATTAAACTTAATTGAAGAGGACAGGTCGCCTCTCTCGGGGTTCAGGGTTCGAATCTCCGTTGGGCATCTCTGTGTGAAGTTTGCATGTTCTCCCCGTGCGTGCGTGGGTTTTCACCGGGTACTCCGGTTTCTCCCACATTCCAAAAACATGCATGTTAGGTTATTGGCGACACTAAATTGTCCACAGCTATGAATGTGAGTGTGACTGGTTGTTTGTCTATATGTGCCCTGCGATTGACTGGCCACCAGTCCAGGGTGTACCCCGCCTCTCGCCCAAAGTCAGCTGGGATAGGCTCCAGCATACTCGCGACCCTAATGAGGATGCGTTACAGAAAATGAATGAATGAATGAAGTCGGCTGTCTCTCTGTGCTGTCTCTTATGGAAGGTACTGTGGCAGGAATGTCTCAAGAGAAGAAGGAAAACTTGTTTGAAACGCGTTCATTTGAAACTTGTTTGTTAGAAAATTGTTCACATCATTTAAACTGGTTTGCTGGCCTCAGGCCGGCATGAGAATATAATTGGGATGGATTTGAACTTGACAGGTCGAAAGGTGGCTGATTTAGATGTTTTGTAGACACGCACGCCCGGCGTTTCAGTCTGCTATAAAAGAGCTCGCAAACGTCCTACACTAACTTGTCTACAAGAACAATGAGAGCTCACTTGGTCTTCCTGCTCCTGGCCCTCATGGTGGCTGGACTCTCCTCCATGTCCATCCATTATTCAGATGGGGGGGATGAAGGTACGTTCCAGCACACACACACCCACTGTGTATGTGTATATATATATATATAGATATATATATCTATATATATCTATATATATATATATATCTATATATATAGAGAGAGATATATATAGATATATATAGATATAGATATATATATATATATATAGATATATATAGATAGATAGATATATAGATATATATATATATATATAGATAGATAGATATATAGATGTCAATATAACAGGGATGAAGTGTGATTAAAATGTTGTGCTGCTATTAAAGAAACTAATGTTTAAAAAATAGAATTTCCATCATGTCTGCTATCTTTTAGCTTGATTTCAGTTTCAGTTTAGTTGGAGCTGTTATTACATACGAATATATATAATCCTGTCCTTTCTTTTATCTTACTTTGAGTAAAATACAGCAAAAATGGGCATTTTTCGAACATTGCTGCAAATGCTGATTAATCATGATTAATTCATTTGAAAACAGAGATTAACCTGATAAAATGAGCCCTGATACCAAACCGTCCATTCTTTATGCCATTTATCTTCATTAGGGTTGCAAGGTTATGCTGGAGCGTATCCCAGCGAACATAATTATTGAACAATATGTTTCCAATATATTTGTATTACAAAACATGCATCAAATGACATTCAGGTTTGCCAGGTTTGCCAATACAAAAAAGACAATCACCCCCATTTTTTTTATTAAAAATTGGAATTGTCAAATGGCAGCCTTGGCCAAAAGCACTCATCATAAATAAATTGGAAAATGTACAGGTAATCCATGTGATTAGTATTATCCGATCTCACTCAGGAAGGATACTGGAATTGGCAACATAAAACCCACTACAGTATATTGGGTAATACAGCTTTAGAAAAGCTCTTAATTATAATAGGACAGCAAAACAGAGTAGTTGGCCACAACCAGGTTAGCATGGGTTAGCATCGTCTCACTGCTACGCTCTAAAACCCCGCCCCTCCACATATATTACTGTCGTCAATTTACGAATTAATAATTAATTCTCGAAATCTTGATGATTTTAATGCTTCATTTAACAGGCATTGCTCGAGACAGCTATAAACACAGGGGGCTATATATATGTATAAATATATATATATACATACACACACAGACAGGATCAAAATCTTAACATGCATGTGTGTGTTTTTTCCCCAGGTAATCCGGTTTCCTGCCACACTCCAGTGTGTAAATTCGTTAGTTGGCGACTCTAAATTGCCCATTGGTATGATCCAATCCAGGGTGTACCCCGCCTCTCGCCTAAGCTTTTTTGGCATAGGCTCCAGCATACTCCCACAAAACTAGTGAGAATAAGCGGCAGAGAAAATGGATGGGTGGACAAAACAAAAAGCAGTTCACACAAATGCACAGTCTTCCGACTCTTGTCTAGCCCGTTTCAGACGCTGTACAATCAGCCTGACGTGTGTGGCGGTCAGCTAGCTCAATAGCATTGGCTGGCACTCCGTTGTTTATAACAAAAATAAAAATCTATGTAAAAATATATACTCAACCGCATCTCAACTTTTTCAGATGATGATGAAGCTGTTGACGACGACGATGGTGACGATGGCGACGATGACGATGATGATGACGATGATGATGACGACGACGATGCAGATGACGATGATGATCATGATGATGATGATCATGATGATGATGATCATGATGATGATGATCATGATGACGATGATGACGACTAAGCGCTTTTTAAATTTTTATTAGGCCCCAACTGTACTGAATTCTACAGCCAAAAATGTCATTGATGATGACGAGGGTTTCCGCAACATATAACTGATCATGGCTGTGTGCCACTACAAAATAAAAGCAGACACGCTTTAAAAAATGGTTGTTTTGTTTTTAAGCTAGAAAATGAGGATAAGCGGTATAGAAAATGAATGAATGAATGAACATTGCTAAGTAATATACTCTACAACTGGATATATAAATAATATAAATAATAATAAATAATATTATTATTTATTATTGCACGATGGTCGAGTGGTTAGCATGTCGGCCACGCAGTCAAGAGATTTGAAAGACCTGGATTCGTTGTGCATATCTTCGTGGAGTTTGGAGTTTTTGCATGTTTAATCCAAGACCAGCGTTGTAGTTCAACTGCTATACTGTATTTTTCCCCTTTTTTCTTTCACCTCATGTTTGCTGATACATATATGTGGGAATCCATAAAGGTAAACTCTGCTGACCTTGAGTGCTAATGTGCATATTTGTTTTCTCTGAAAAACAAACTCGAGGTTCGTGCTGGTGGATGGCGGCTCTTTATTCACTTCGTGCTTTTAATTTCATGCTTTTCATGTCATAGTTTTACACATTACATAATAAATCCTGATAAATTAGATCGCTATCATGTACGTATGTTTTATTGATGTGTTGCAAATCTTTCCCGGTGACTAGGTAGTGCGCTGCTAATACTATTTATATCCATTCTCGTCTTCAGCCATGGTCCCATTGACACAAGCCCTCAAATGGCTGTCCTCGGCCATGCCTGCAATTGCCTAGCAGTTCGGAACTCCTATTTAAGCTTGCAGTTCAAAGCAAAAAAATTTAAAAATCAGCCAAGAGACTAACTACTGTTCACTGCATTTTTTACTAAAATTCATTGCAGTCCCCAAAGACAAAATTCAATGTCTAATGTCAACAAATCTGGGTTATCTCAAGTTATTTGTGGTTGAACAATTGTTTATTTATTTTGCTGAATACGTTGAAGATTATTATGAAGACGAGTCGATGGAACCAATTCCGTAGATGTCACTTTTTTCCAAACAACTGTAATTCTTCAGCCAAAGAAATAATGCCACTCATGATCGTTATACTGTATGTTGCTGTATTCAGACCCTTTCTAATTTAAAAAAATGTCACGTCACGAATGATAGTCATTAAAAAAAAATCATCACTTTTCCTTCTTAATAGAAACATGAGTAAACTATCATGTAAATGTTATCAAAAGCTGAAAAATGTCTGCAAACGAGGAAACTATAATAGAAATATTAGCAAACAAAGAAACTGGCATAGTAAAGCAAACGCCTTGACTACAATGCCCTCTAGCGGTCAGACACTTCAAATACAACTCAAGCCTGTCATAACTGGTACTGTTTGAATTTTTAAATCAATTTTAACTTATTACTTTTTCTCCTAATGGCCTTGACTTTTGAGAAAAGCAAATAAAATCACGGCCGGTCACCTTTCAAGGGTGAAGGAAATTTAAAGAGTTAAAAAGAAGTTAGAGGAAAAATCCTTAGCGGAGCAGGTTGTCTTTAGCCGGGCGTCACTTGATCCCGTAGCCGTCATGAGTCGCGTGTTGGCGGTTAATAGACACCGAGGAGCCTCGGTGTCGTCCAACTGGACCGCAACACGTCGCCTCGTCTTCCTTCAAGAGGGACTTCTCCCCCTCCTTCCTTATTAAATCCATATCGAGCTCGGACACCGACTTTCCCCACCAAGTCTGCCGAAACATGCGCTCCCTTGCCGGACTAGCGGCCACCGTGGCGGTAGCAACCGTCTACCTCTACCTGCTCTCCATTCACCTTCCGCCCGCAGGCGACCACGTGCGGCCGCGAACTCAGGGAGGGGACGAGCCGATGAACCAACACTACAAGTAGGTAGAGTGGAATTTACTGGATTACTTTTTAAAATACGTTTAAAAACGCACACGTGTAGCGCATTTTAAGGCAACTCGTGGGTGTAGTTCACACTCCGTGTCAACAGGGGGTAGCATGTTACAAAGCAGTCTATTGTCTAACGTGCACTTGGCAGTAGGGCAAGCGAGAAGAAGAGAAAACTTGTTTAATAAAATAATTACATTATTCTTAAACGTTTTTTTTAATATTACGTGATTTATTTAGACACAAATTGTAGTCAATATATATGTTTTTTATCTCTATTTGTGTGTGTGGTTAGGGAATACATTTGAGAGCAGAAATAGCAGCACACGCGCACACGCAGAACTGCCCTTGTAATTGAATCTGTGATTTTCGTCCAGCACCTGCTTGGACTTTCACCACAGCGTCTTCCTACTGGTTGCTGACGCCAACATGTCACTGTGTGATTGGTCAGAAAGTCGGCCGTGGAGGTGACACATGACCCTAAGGATGTTTAGTATTTCTGGAGGGAAATGTGTCGCGGTGGACACTTTTATTTTAGCTAACCGACGTAACCTACAAGACGCCCATAAACGCCTCCTCAAGGAGAGAGCTGAACTCTTGTCTCCTCTTTTGCAAGTCGTCTCTCATTAGCTTGAGCGCGGGGAAGAATTTGTCAGCTTTGCAACTATTTTAAGGACATCCTTGATCATTTTTTAGTGGGTTTACATTCAGTGTCATTGCTTTAAATGCTTTGGAACGAGTGAAAAATGACCAGCGTTCCCAGAATGCAGCACACACGCAGCTTGTGTTGCAGCCAAAACAACAAATAAATCATCTAATGCAATTTGGACAGGACACAGAATCAGTGCACTTTGGTCATAAAAACAACATTAATCAAAAAAGTACTACCAAATTATTTTTGACAAAGCTATTGGGGCGTCAATTGATGGAAATAATCATACAAATAAAAAATCCACACTACATTTATTCATTTTCTATGCCGCTTATTTGTGGGAGACATTTTTTTTTGTGTCCATTTCTGAGGTCAAAAGAGTTCCGGTCTGGTTCTTCCACACCAGGCCTGCTTTTTTTGGACTTCGATTTGTGCACTGGGAATCAAGGAGGGCCTTCTCCGCAAAGTTGGAACCATGCTTCAGAGTGGAAGAGTGAGGTTACGGGGAGAAGAGACAAACAAGGTGAACGATTTTAAGTATTTAGGGTCAACAGTCCAGAGCAATGGCGAATGTGGAAAATAGGTGAAGAAGCAGGCAGGCTGGAATGGGTGGAGTAAAGTGTCAGGTGTGATGTGTGATAGAAGAGTTTCAGCTAAAACAAAACTGTACAAAACTTTGGAGAGACCAGCGATGTTGTTTGGTTTAGAGACAGTGCCGCTGAGGAAAATACAGGAGGCAGAGCTGGAGGTAGCAGAGATGAAGATGCTGATGTTCTCTTTGGGTGTGACCAGGATGGACAGGATCGGGAATGAGTACATCAGAGGGACAGCACATGTTAGAAGTTTTGGAGATAAAGTAAGAGAGGCCAGACTTAGATGGTTTGAACATGTCCAGAGAAGAGATAGTGAATATATTGGTAGAAGGATGCTGAGCTTTGAACTGCTAGGCAGGAGGCTTATAGGAAGACCAAAGAGAAGGTTTATGGATGTAGTGAAAGAGGACATGAAGGCAGTTGGTGCGGGAGGAGAGGATGCAGAAGATAGGGTTAGATGGAGGCAATTGATTCCCTGTGGTGACCCCTGAAGGGCAGAGAAAAAGAAGAAGTCAATGTTTATTTTGGACTGGAGGGTTATAGGGAACATATGTACATCAGGATCATGCCGTTACTAAATAAAGGAATGAAATGCCCTGCATGGACCTGCGACCCAAATAGGGATAAGTGGCCTAGAATATGAATGGATGGATGGATGGACGCCCTGCAAGGAGCCAAGCCGTATAATAAAGAAATGTATACATATGACAAAATACGGTATTACAATTTAGTTCAGGGCACTTTGTTAAATAAAAATACGACTTTTTGTGCACATAATTTACACACACAGCAACACAAGCAGTTTCACACACTGGCACACAATTCCAGTCTTGGCTTCAGAGAGTTTTGCTCGGTCAGCGTTATTTAGTGTTTCAAACAACCAAACATACACACTTGCAATAATCATTACAATAAGAAATAATGGTGCAAGAAATTACAAAAATGTCATTATATAGATGACAGCTGCATATGTTAAAAAATAATGCTCAATTTACAATATCTTTTCAGGCTTAAGTTCCCTTCAGATCTCGACGAGCTGCGTGAGCTAGCGGAGATGCTGAAGTTCTACAAGCGAGAACATCACGGCTACGTTCTGCTGCTCTTCTGCAGCGCTTACCTGTACAAGCAGTCTTTTGCCATTCCTGGTTCCTCTTTCCTGGTGAGACTTGTTTTCCCTCTAATGTCCTCCACCAAGCAGCTAATGTTTGCATTTGTGCACGGTTGTCTTCTTGTGTTCGTAGTTTTTGCTGTAGAAATCTGGATTATAATGGTGGACATTGGCCTTGCCTTATCCATGTCTGATTCAGACTGACATCCAGTCTGTTCCTCCATTGTTTTCTGTGTCAGAACATGCTAGCTGGTGCAATATTCGGACCCTGGGAGGGTCTGGCCTTGGCGTGCCTGCTCACCACCACAGGCTCCACGTTCTGCTACTTACTCTCGTCTGCCTTCGGGAAGCAGCACGTGGTCCGGATTTTCCCGGAGAAGGTGGCCCTGCTGCAGAGGAAGGTAAATAAGTGATCATGACCACTTGTTGCTAGGCAGAAGTCAAACTAAGTTCTTTCATCCTGGTAGCAGGAACACGCTCATTTGGACACATGCTGAGGAAATTTGTTCAAAAAGGTAGTCGATCTTTTCCATTTATAGAGGATACGTTTCAGCCCCCCCACGAAAGGCAAAAAATCTCTCTGCTTTGAATTTTGCGGCTTCACTCACATTTTTTTCAAATATGTATTAATTAATAAATCGTGCTGTTTCACGGTTGAATACCAGGGGTGTAACAATTCAACCACTACATCGATGTATCCCTTTATATTCCTATGATCCAACTACATTGATTTGCAAATAATCGATACTAGCAAGTAAAGCATTGGATTTAAGCACAGCAGGCATTATATGGATGTGTAGTTTTTTAAAGTAATTTTAATGATATGATACAGATGTTATACTCACTAATAATAATCCCACAGATTGTCCTTGTAACAGTTTGATTCGGTGAAAGTCCGACAGCCAAAAGCTAGTGAGCTAAACAGTTAGCCTTGAATTTATTTCTTCTAAATTTAAGAAACGAAATACTTACCACTTCCACATAGAATGGGAGGATAACATTTTTTCACTCAATCATGTCGGACATGCCATGGCTGGCATCATCACTTTATGCAGTTTTAAGGTAATGTAACATAATGTTTTGTCATTACCGCCACCTAGTGACCACAATACTACATATAACGTGTATTTCAACACATTTGACTAACAATAGACCGTAGTCCACCATGAAACAGCACACATTTATTCATGAATTTTATGAAAAAATGCAGTATAGCATGGAAGTGATAAGTGAACCACGATATTGCAAAGGACAACTGAACACTATAGTGATTAGTATTCACAATTTTACAGGACGTTTTTTAATATATTTAAAAATGACTAATAAATACAAAACTAGAGTGCACACATCATCTAAACAGCTTACCCATAAAGCGTAAAATACACTTTCCATGACTCAACAAGATACAGGACTGACACACCCAACAAGCAGGTAAGGGCATCGTCGCCACCTGTGGGAGTAGTATGACAGAATAAAAGCACAGCAATATACTGTAAGACCCACTAGTTGAGCATCACTGTTCTAAACCCTCACACACTTTAAATTCAATTTTCTACAATCATAGGCATACAGTAGTGGCCAAAAGAGTTGGTTTTCAGTTTGTTTTTAGATCTTCTTGTCAGATATTACTATGTTGCTGCCCAGGCCTCTTAGTTATCATTTTTGCCTGGAAAAGGTATTGTTCATAAACTAAACTGTTCTTGGACATTTGGGAGATGTTGATTTCTGAGGCTGTTTTGGTACCACGCTATCCATGGCTGTGTTTTTAGGCAAAACTGTAAGTGGCCCACTCCCCTGGCTGAGAAGCAGCCCCACGCACAAACGGTTTCAGAATGGTTTACTATTGCCGGAGGACTGATGGTAGCGCTCACCTTTTCTTCTCTGGATGCCCCAAACAATCAGAAAGGGGATTCCAAAGAGAAAATGGTTTCACCCCAGTCTTCAGGAGTACAATACCTGTATCTTTTCCAGAATACCAGTCAGTCCCTGATGTTTTTCCTGAAGAGAAGTGGCCTCCATGTGCCCTTCTTGACACAAGGCCTTTTTCCAAAAGTGTTTGCCTCGCTTTGCATGCAGATGCACTCACACCTGCCTGCTACCATTCAAAGCATTAAAGCTGTGATACAGTTGAGGTACTACTCAGTAAGTAAAGTAGTTTTGTTGAAAAACTTAATTTGCTGTGTTAAGTCACATGGAGATTTTTGTGTTTTATTTCCACATGATCTTCTTCTCTCTGTGTCATGTGTCAGGTAGAGGAAAATCGTAGCAGTCTGTTCTTTTTCCTCCTCTTCCTCCGTTTCTTCCCCATGACTCCTAATTGGTTCCTTAACATCACATGTCCTGTCCTCAACATCCCCATGTCCATTTTCTTCTTCTCTGTCTTCATAGGTGAGCTCACACATAATAATAGCAAGCAAACACCTTCACATTCGCTCAGCTCTCGTATCTTTTTTTTCTTATCCAGGTTTGATTCCCTACAACTTCATCTGTGTGCGAACGGGCGCCATCCTCTCAGAGACCCACTCCATGGATGACATCTTCTCATGGGGGACGCTGGCCCAGCTGCTGGCCATTGCACTGGTGGCACTGGTCCCCGGAGCACTCATCAAGCACTACAGTCAAGCTCACCTCAAGGTGGACGACATGGACGACGCTAAAGTTAAGAACACAACAGACCACAAGAGACGATGACCGCCCGGAGGAACCATTGTGAGGACATTAATGAATGTTGACCTTTCTATACCCGCTGTCTTGTCGTCTCAACTCCTGATCACACTATAAGGAACACATAATCCGGAGGTCCGATCCAAAATCCTGACACATTTACACGGATGAGGTCAGTTGGGAGCAGATTTCTCATCAGGTCACAAAATTCTGTAGATATCGCTTTCTGAAACCTTTTACCTAAAAAAAGGCCCATCATGATCCACTCGTCCTGTAGGTGTCAGTAGTAAGCAAGCCTTTTTAAGCAAGGCATCACTTTGCCCCAATGCAAGTAGAATTTAACCACCAAAAGTGAAAATGACCTTTTTATTGACACTGATCTTATATCTTTTGCAGTATATTCCTAATATCTCAGCTACCTTAAGAGTCAAAACATTTTAAATATCTCTCAGTTTTAGGTGATGGAAAGCACAATGGTTTAGTCTATGACAGTGTCAATCAAAACTGAATTTCTTTGTAAAGATTTTACTTGTATTGGATCTCAGAGGTTCTGTTATTTTTTGTCTTGCCACCACTGGGAGACAGAAATGTTTTTGCGCTGGCCCAATATGAAATACTATTGAGAAACTCATGTCATCTAAATATTTATCTAAATGCAACAAAATGGAGAGCAGTCAAGTATACAAGCGTTTTCAAGAGTCAAATTGATGCGAAGTACGACAAATTCATACATGCTGGCAGGTCAATACTAATATGGAGAGTCCTCCCTGCCTCTCACGTCCCTTGACAGTTTACAGCATTTGAAAGGCAATGCTTTAGATTGTGCATGTGTACCTAATCTCCAGGACTTTAATATTTTAGAGTGACAGCAACATGCTCAAATGAACATCCATCAAAATATTAGATATGTGCCAAAGTTTGATTATAAACTACAGACATGTTTACATGCATATTTGTATTGTTTTCTTGTAAATGTTTCCTCCCTTTGCCATGTTTTCCGATTCTTTCTTGCTGTTGTCTTCCTGAAGCACTTATGTCTTAATGAAGTCATATAGTCGTGAAGTTTATGTCAAGTCACCATGGTGATAAAGCATCTTTTGTATTACTACTGTGAGTGTCAATGTGTGTCTGAGGATGAGAGATTGTTTTCTTCTTTGACTATTTTTTTAAAATGTATGTTTAAGAAGGCTCCATTTTGTTGCTGCTTTTATCTTTTATGAAGTTATGTTTAGTCATTAACATTGTTTTTAGTTTTTGCCTTCTCAAAGATCAAAGCTGACCTTGATATTTGTTGGAGAAAAACGCACAATAAAGCTCTTATTAAAATGTTTTTATTCTCTCTTACACGTGACACATACGTCATGCACACACCAACACATACCTTCACATTGGTGGAGGGAGGCAAGGCGCCCTGTCACATGAGGTCATGTGACATTGGTAAACATAAGAAACTACATGCATATACACTATTCACAAAAAGGTAATGATATCGGGGGACTTAATTTGTAATATTCCTAAAATTTTGAATGCACAAGTCCAGCTGTTCAGTGTTTCTGCAGTTTTTGTTACCCAAATGTTTAGATAAAATTCCATGTTGAATTAGAATTTGTATTTAAACAGTCCTTTTGACCATGCTGTTCACATTTTGGCATGAGACCACGACAACACTGATCAACACCCCCTCACCATTGCGAGGATGTTCACAGAGGATGTTCTCAAAGGGAAGTGGCCACTGAGCTTAGAGTGTTACGGAATGTCATAATTCACCTGTTGGCCATTGTTACAGTCAGCTTCTTGTTTAAGAACGTTGCAAGTTGCAGAAAAAATACTGAAACATTAAATTGTTGGCATTTAGTGAGCATTCAGAAGTTTAATGATGGTCGAAATTAAGTTCACTTGTAAGGGTTGTAGTGCATTTTGGCTTCATCTGTCAGTTGAATATCCCTAACTTAGTAGTGTATGTACTACCCAGGACATGTCCTGTCTTTGCCTTTCATACATAAAGGAAAACTTGAATGGAAGCCAACTTAAATCAGCTCTTAGTTCTTTTTTTGTTCAGACACCAGACTTCATAGTAAAAACATCACAGATCAAACGTGAGAAGGTGTACAGACACTCGGTGGAAGGTAAACCATTTGTAAACCGTGCTTTTAAAGTTATAAACCTGTCTCTGTTTGACCAAAAAACTCATTAATTTGTATTTCTTTTAAGTGTTCCTTCATTTGCAAAATGTTTTGAATTGAGATGCAATAAAGCAGGTCTTATATTTACCTGTGAGATTAGCAATTTGCATATTGTTTTAGTCATGCAAGCAGTCAACGCTGCCCAAAAATGGTACTTGGAGACTTGTAGTGTCAAAAATCACATAGTGGGGACAATAAGCAGAACTGAGGAAGAGGTCAATGAGTTTACATATAAATGTAAGTTTGCCTTTTAGATAAACTATTTAATTTAAATTGCAGCAGAATTGCTGAAGACAAAAAAAATACACACGTTGTAAAGAAGTCTGCTTTACAAAGATAATAATGTCAGAATGTCAGTATTCATTGCTCAATATGCATTACATCAACATTTAATTTTGAAAATAAAGAAAATATTCCAGAAATTAATGGAAAAACAGGTAAATAAGCAAAATTCTGGTCTTTTTTTGGTCATGAAAGTTAAAATAAAGGAAACTATGCAAAAGCGAGGGCACTGTGAAAGGTCAAAACACAGGTATATTTTTGACATGTACAGTATGTTGTGCAAAAACACTGAGGCACTGGAGCCATTTTATTGTGAACCTAACGAAAGGTCCAGTGAATATAAGGTAATAAAAATAAAGCAAGTCAGTAGTTAAGAAAGAAGAGTAGAATCAAAAGCAGCAACCACCCAACATGAAAAGCGACTGAATCTTCATTTCTTCTGCAAAAATAAACTTTTCCTTTTGGAATTTTGCCCATCGTCCATAATCCTTATGTGAAACCTGACCACAAGTCTCTTTTTTGTGTGTTCTAAAAAGAGAAAAACATTTAGTATGCAAGAGCTATAGAGCCCTAAAAAAAACTTGCCGACATTGTTTGGTGTTCTAACTGACATGTATACAAACCAAGCAACAGCAACATGGTTATTGTAGCAGCTAACACGAACAACTATTATTCTGGTGTAGTGACGCAGGGCCTCACACCTCGCGCCACTACCCAGAGGTAGTGGGCCCACTCCGCATTTCATGTTTTGTTTATACACAGCTAGATGGACAGCTAGATCTGTGCTATGTGCTCCATGTATTACAATCAATATCTCTTTGACTTACTCGACGGTTGTCCAACTGGTCCAGCTGGTCTGGGTCGTCTCCTCCAGTTTATTTTTGGTAGGTAAAAAAAAATGTTTCTATCACTGTAGGATTAGCGCTAACAATTCTTGGTTTGTTGTTTTTTGATGCAATCTCTAGGAGCAATGTCGTCATGGCCATACACACAAAGATGGTGACAAGGTATGCCACTCAGTGCAGCAGAAACACTCTGCCTGCATGGTTTGGCAAGCTCGACATTTACACCAGCCCTGTGATTGACTGGCGACCAGTCCAGGGTGTACCCCACCTCTTGCCCGTACTGAGCTGGGATGGGCTCCAGCATACCCCCATGACTAAGAAGGATAAGCGGCATAGAAAATGGATGGATGGATGGACACATTTAACCAAAAAGTCATGCCAGTGGAATGAGCTGCCCCCCATCTGCTAAGAAGTTTCACTCTTCTTGATCTGCTTCTGAAACCTGGAGCTCATCCACCGTATAGCCAGACTCAAAAAGATAAGGTTCTGTATCCTAATTTGTCCAAAAGTAGTTGGCGGCGGCTCTCACAAAGTCTGCCACGACTAGTATTTGCACACAGACACGCACTTGATGCGCTGCTGTTCTTGGCGTGTTTAAGTAGCGCTAGTTCCTATCTAGTAGCCCTGTGAAAATCATGTTCCCAGGAACAGAAAGTTCAGTTAATGTTTAAAATGATCAAAAAATGGCAAAATACTGTTAGTTTTACATGTTACCATGAATGCACCTGTTACCGCATGGTCACAGCATGTACATAAAATCATAAAATGTTGAAGGTTTTTTCAGAGGGCTTTGTAGTCAATGTTTGTGTGTCCCATGAGGTGAAGTGTTAGCTCATTTACGTTAGCTGTTTTTCTCTCTTTAGAATGCACAGAAAAGAGAAAGACATGTGTGGTCAAGTTTCACATAAGGACTGTAGATGATGGTCAAAATTCCCCAAGAAGTGCATTTTTAAGGGAGACTTGCCTGCACTTTGAAGAACAAGCGCTCCTCTAGTGGTGGATGGAAAAACTGCACCATAAGGCACTGTGTTTTGGCCTGGTGGTTGCTGTTTGGTTTCCTCCTCTGAGCCATCAGCTCGTCTCTTCCTCCTGTATGAAGTAGTACAGCATCGTGCGCTCATCCCTGAAGATGTGCTGACCCATCACGTCACATAACACGCCCCCCAGTTGGAGACATGCCGCGTAGCGCAGAGCCTGGGCTCGTCCGGCACACAGGCCACGACCAAGCAGCCAGTCAACCAGGTCGGAGCCCCAGAACGTACTTTGGATTTGGGGGTGCTGGTTACATGGGTTTAGGTCGGGTTCATGCTGGCGTTGGTCAGTTTGAGGATCCGGCTACTGCTGTGGGAGATCGCTCCAGAACCTGTCATTGGTATCAGAGCAAGGATTCACCTGTCGGAGCGCTCACACTCTCTCCTGAGCCACTAGGGGGAGCAAGAGAGGACGTGGAGCCAAAACAGAACGCAAGGAGGAAAGAAACAGAAAGCAAGAAGAGTGCAAAGATTTGTTTGTGAGAAAGAAAAGCAAAGCACCCAAGACTCCAAAACATCTAGAGAGTCGTGTTTAGTCAAGCTTTATAATCACTTATAAGAAGTAAAAGGAGGAAATTTGATGTCTGAGTTTTTACAAAGAAGCAAGACTCAAAAAAAAATGGAAACATAGCCCAATGCTGTTGTATGACTACTAATTTGTCTATTATATGATGATTACGCAAAATAAAAGAAATAATTAGGCATTTCAAAGAAAAAGATTATGCTTGTTTTCATGCAAGAAGCAGCAACAATAAATCAGGCAACAAAACAATACCCGTGCTCAACTTTGTTTAGGGCTCAAACAGAACAACAGAATTCCTGAAGAGAAACATGCATAGAACATGCAAAGAAACATTAGGCAATGTCCACACATTACTATTTACCTAAAAATAATCTTATTCCACATGAAAACATATTTGCATGCTGTCAAGTGCACTCCATAGCAACAGGTGCCGCTATAAAACCAAACAAGATAATTTTGCACATAAGAACCCTAAAAAAAGCCCATAAATGATCAATAAAATCAGTTCACATAACAATGCCGCAAAATTTAGTGTCAACCCATGAAATTGCCATTTGTGTGTGAATAAAAGTCATTGAAAATGCATAAAAATTAAGCAATTATTTGAAATAATACTTGTGTTAGTGTGGACATGACCTAAAACATAAGTAGAAATAGAAAAGAACACTAACAGCTCCAAATTAATAAAAGCTTATTATGACTTACTGTCCGATGACGAGACATTTTTAATGATAAGGTTAAGTGAAAAGTTTATATCCAACATACCTGCGCGTGTGAACTATATCTTGCACACACTGCTCCTTGTGGTAGCGGACAAACTGTGTGCAGGTGAGTCTGACCTCCTCAGGGCCTCCTGAAGGACTCAGCTCCTCTGTGTCGCGACCTCGCCACAACCCCTGCAACCTGTGTACACAGCCATAAAAAAGGTCACACGACTCACATCCTCAATATGACAATTCTTACCTCTTCTTGAAGGGCAGGATGATGAGGTGATGGTCGAGACCAAAGATCCCAAAGGATAAGAAACCCTGGGTTAAAAGAGAATAATAATATAGAAATATATGACACACAAGAAGGAGGGGTGTGCACACAAAAATTAAGTAGTGTGGACCCACATGCACTCTCATGCTACCTGTCCATAGTTTGCCACAGCACAAAAGAACTGCAATTCCAAGTAGAGTCGTCCTGGATCCTTGTTGAACAACCACCACAGGCAGCTGGAGAGGTTCTACACAGAAACACATTAAATAACATTTTCAAAAATTGATAAAAGTCAATAAAAATATGTCTAAACATGAATATAAGTGAATTCTCACCGCAAGCAAGCTGACAATAAGGAGGAGAGAAAGCAAGACGTGTCTGACTGTTTGCTTATCATCAGCAGTGTGCAGAAGCTCAGGTCCAGCCAGGTTTAGCAGATGCTCTGAAGAGGACGAACTCTGCTGCTGGCCATCACACAGCGCCCCTGTGTGGCCTGGAGTGGAAAACAATATCAATTCTACGGTTGCTTCAGTGTACAGTCCTCCCTTGTTTATCGCGGTTGATTGATTCCACACCTGACCATGGTAAGAGAATTTCTGTGAAATAGGATTTGAATATAAATAAGTTGATGATTATATAAAGCATAGAAAACCTGTTTAGGACTTTATGTTGTAACAGATACTGTAGGAAAAAAGCAGAACCTTTTAGTAAAAACACCTTAATTATGTTTAGAACAGAAATAAAGTTGATCACTTGATCACAGCCAGCGGTTCTCAAAGTCTAAATAGCATAATAATTATCCTCCACCTTTTATCTTGAAGTTGGGAATTACTTTGTTAATTTATCACACATCTCCCATCACAAATTCTAACACACTGACAGGTAAGTGACTGAGTCCGAATGAGGCTTTAGTGTAATGAGTAGTAATTTAATGAAGATTAAGAAACATTTACATTTTAGATCCCGCTTTGTAACAGGGTGAGATCCACCACGGTGGCGTCGTGTGATTCATAGATAAGTGGCGCTTCACTGCAATGACGGCTTGTGACTGCGTTTCGGGCGAGGGGACGTCTCAGGAACGCTCGCTATTGCTCAGTAAGAATATAGCAGAAATCTCTCCAGACAACAGAAAGAGTTCTGGCTAGTGACTTTTGAGAAAATATGTTGCCAAGAGGGTTTGGAAAGTTACCAGATTTAGCAACAAAGTCGCTAAATTGGCATTATAGACTTGAGCCAGTGGACGTCATACACGTCACTTCCCAGATTTCCCACACTTCTTAAAAAGGCACAAAGAACGAGTCAGACATACAGTAATATACTTCATATCACGTATTTTTAATACCCTCTATTTGCATTTTTGTTCATTTAGCCATTTTTATGTTTGAAAATCCTTAATTTAGGCCATGAACATATACGATTTGCTTGAATATCCATTTAAATATATTTTCCTACTAATAATAGAACATTTTCAACCATGAAACAGCATTTACTAATTGATTTTTGAAAAATCGCAATAAAGTCAGGGCAAGATGTAAAAAGGGATGACTGCACTCTCAAACAGTATTATTTTTAAAATTAATCTGGAAAAAAGTCAACATTTAATGCATTATATGCTCACATAAAAGAAATAATGTTATTTATATGTCATACCAGTGTTGTTGCCATGGTTTCGCAGTGTGCTGGCAATCATATCAGGTACGGAGTGGAGAGGAGGAGTGTGCGTGTCTACCACACACAAACATAATTATGAATAAATAATAATAATTCAGTATATTATCTCAGACATATTAGTCGTGATACCTGAGTTAATGCTGCAGGCAGGTGAAGTTTCTGCTGTATGTTGTTGCTGATGTTGTTCTGTAACTTCCACACCACCGGGGGTCCTCAAATCCTCATTATTAGCAGGAGGAATAGCAGTTCTAGTCAGGATGTGGTATCCTCTCTGTTCCCTGTCTCCTTGGCTGAGGCCCATCAGAGAGATCGCTCCGAGCCCCAGACTGACTGCGAGCACCACGGCTGTGCTGATGATCTTTTTAAAGGATGGAAAATATGACATTTATTTATGAACTGGATTTTAGGGTGTGTTCCCAGAAGACTTAAAATACATTTTAAACATGAATTAATAATGTGTAGCGCATAAGTAGTGATATGTTGCAAAGTGTTTGTCTAACCTGAGCTTTGCCATAGAAGAAGGCGGAATCAATGGTGTCAGTCCTGTGGCCTAATAATAAAAGACCTCCGACCATGACAATGGGAACCCTACACACAAGAATAATATTTACACTGAAAGAACTGTCCAATCATTTATATCCTATGTAATGAACAAAAACATTCTGCGTACTAAGACCTATAATTTTCCTAAATTGGACATAATGGAATTTTAATACGTTAGTACCAGAGGTTGAATTTTTGCCATCATAAAACATTTAAATATACTGTAGTACATGTTTCATCAAATTATAAGACTTTTTTATTGTTGCAGCATTTTTTCTGTGCACCCCGTTCTTCACTATGTGCACATTTTTTCCAGCTTGAGAGCACTTTTGATACATTTTGCACATAAAGTATATAAAAGATAGAAATTAATAAAAGTTATAAAAAATACAAGTTATAAATAATATAATCTATCTGAATAAAAAAAGATCAACATCTGAGCTTCCTGTTAACAAAGTGCAGCATTAGTGTCACATCTACTAATATATCTTAAAAATGTATTGATTTTTATTTTAGCAATATGCCACGGGCCGATAAAAAACTGGCCCATTACAAATTTTTTGTTTTCCTAAACCTTACTCCAAATAATTTCTGCTTTGTTTTTTTATACAAGCCTTGTTTTGTGGAGCATATTTGCAGGACTCACCCCCAACCCAAAATCATGAAAACCGCCGGTCGCAGTCTCAGCAGATCATCTCTGCTGGTCAGAGCCAAGCAGAGCGGGATTAGACCTAGAAAAAATATAGTGGGAGGGGCAGAGGAGAGGCAATCACTAGCATGCAGATTTGTTTCAACAAATAAATGTAATATGACATGTGAGCACGTGCCTGTCCAAATGTACGTGCTGTACAGAGAGCTGTAGAGCAGCAAAAAGGCCAGAACTTTGCCGATGAGATTATCTTCTTGTCTGGCCAGAAAGTTCCACAGGATCATGCTGACACATACCAGAAACTACGATGCAGAGGGGGAAAGCCATCAGTCGGTAACGGCATTAAAAGCTCACATGGCGCCATAAAAGTGTAAGTCCAACCTGAGCCAAGAAGAGATTTAAGGCAAAGAGGTGAGGAAGACGGTTAAATTTTCTGCTGAGGATCATCACTGCAATGGTCCAAACCTGCCACAAAATTTGGTAAATGACATTATATTCCTCGCAGGGATACCAGAAGAAATCCGCAGAAAGCAAATGACAGCTCGCACCAGCGCGACCAGGCAGACGATGCTGATATTGAAGCTGACGTTTTGGAGTTCGGCTACCAGAGGGGCGGGGTCCATGAGGGGGATTGTCAAAAGCCAGGCAGAGACGTAGATGATGGGGGCCGAGAGAAATGTACTGATGACCATGCCTGATGTCACCTGACAGCACATCAACAAAGTTAACAAAGTTAATGTAATAGATTGCAAATGTGATGCTAATACGCTAATTGAAAAGAAGGAAAGAAGTGGGTGGGTGTCAGTGGAGACAAGAAATACTTGGTGTTGTTTTCTCATTTAAATTGTTCAATAGCAGGCATCTTGGGATATTTATCTTGGCTGGTATAAACACTCACCACTTCCAGCTCTAAGCTGTAGTATCCGGCATAGATGGCTACGCTGGGTGCCGCGGGGAAGACGCCGTAAAGGAAAGCAAAGTTGGACAAACTGGTGTGGTTGGGGCTGGTGCTGTTGATACCTACATCCAGAATATCCATCATGTCCTTGCAGACAAGTGGCATCACCAGACTGGGGGGAGAAAACGTTACTTTGGATTAATATGTGGTATATAATACGCTTCTTTACATTTTAAGGTTTTTCTTTTTATCAAGAAAAAAAAAAAAACACCACCATCCTAAGTTGGAATTGACACAGACCTTCTGTGTCTGTCTGTATTCTCTCATCAAGATTTACAGATTATATACTGAGAGATATACCCAGTGTCACATTTATCCAGACTTGCACCAAAATGATAATTGTTTCCCAAAGGCACCACTCCTTTACACAGTATTGTTAAAAGCAGGTTTTGTACAATTCTAACCAAGAGACAAAACACCCATTCACAGAAATTTCTGCTCACAGTTTGGCAGTGATGAGGAGAATCAAAGCAACTCCAGCATCTCGTGTCAGCTTCCTCAACTGACCCACCTGCAACACAAACGTGGAGTAATGTAGTCTCCTCCTATGCTGTATAGAAATCCTATGCAATAAATGCACTGCAAAAGATCAAGCCTTCGAACACATATAGTAATGGTTGTTTAAGCCTAATTGGTGTTGAAACAAGACAGACCATGGTGAGGCCCAGGTAGAACAAGGCCGCCCCTCCAAAAGAGTTGGCCAGGCCATCAATGAAGTCAGAGAGCACAGCAGGGATCCTCTGGCCCAGAGCAAAGTGGGAGGCGATTCCTATGACCACCATGAATACTATTGGATTTTTCAGCACCTGGAGAGGAGAGTTCAGCCTATTAGTGCACACATTTGTTGATCATCCATGTGAATTTACTCATCCCTATTAAATAAAACACATTAGCTGCATTCTACAATGATAGCAAGTTGGAGATTTACAACCGAGGCCCAGCAAAGTGCAATGGAACTGTGAACAAAACGGCCAGTACAATGAAAAACCACTCGAATCAGAATGTTTGTTACATCATAAAAACTTGATGGTGCCCCGTGAAATACAATGTGGTTGTCTATAAGCATGCATTTCTAGTTTTGGTTTGCTAAGGACTTCATAAGTGCCAAGTGAATGCACAGACAGTACCTGGAGGACAACAACTGCCAGCACTCCTGCAGTGCTTCTCTGCGCGTTGCCGGCCTGCCTCCACTTTTGCACCTCACAGAGAGCAAATCCAATAGGATTCAGCAGCATGAGGGAGACAGGAGCAACTAGATAGATGTACTGGAGGTACTCTGGGTAAGTGCTCCGATACAAAGCATCAACTACAGAAAACATAACCAAAGACAGTGAGAGGTGAGAGTACTAGGAAGCATTTACAGTAGTGTTTGTGCAGGCCTCACCAATGGGATACCCCAGTGCAAAGTCATTGCTTTGGGTAGCAAAGATGGCGTATAGCCCAGCTTTGCCGTATTTGTTTTCAGGGCTTGCTACCATCAGTGTGAGAACACACACCAGTGCAAACACAGACACCTACACACATAGCATATACTAAATGTCAGGTGCATTCATGAGATGATTATTTTGTGCACATTTCTTGATAATTCCAGACCTTGGCAACCAAGACGCTCCACAGAAACGACCAAATGACATCTCCAAAATCAAGCAGCACCATGTTTTTGAAAAGCAGAGCTGGGAGGGCAAATTTGGACACAAAGTTGCCCAAACCCTTCGCCTGGCTGTCAGTGATGATGTCAGCCCTACAAGGACAAAACACACAAAGATATTGTTTACATCTCCGCATAGACCATCAGTGTTTCCAAACCCTTTCTGTTTTCAGCATCCTAAAAATACTAGCAGCAGTAAAAGTAATGGAAATCTTTATTGAAAGATAAAATGCCAGTAAGTGGCATACACATTACATAGATAAATTGCACCGGACACTAACTGTCGTTAGCATTTGTATTAATTTCACACAAGTCAGTCAGAATGCAGATTTACTGACAACACATGCAATACAACAAACTGCTTTCTAAGTCCCGCCTTTTCCTCCTGTTTTTGCTCATGCTTGTTGACTTTCTGTGATCCCTCTCCAACATGCTACTCTGCAAGGTAACACAAACTTCGTATTTAATAAATGATGTGTAGATGCGCATGAAGAGATCACGCTCACCTGCCAGCTATGTAGCCACACAGGATGATGCCAAAGCACTCCAGCAAGGCAGGAAAGAGCTTGTCAATGGACATGTGGGGACCACCACCAGCAGCGGTGGAGCTCGCCAAGGTGCTGTGGGAGATGTTCTTCCCGTGGATGAGCACATAACTGGCGGCAGTCTCCATGGTGATGGATGGGATGGGTCAGGTGATGGCTGGTTTGGCTGGTGGAGGGGAGATCAACACACTGGAGGAAGGCGCAATAGAGTCAAAGTAGCATCCTCAGTCAACTCTGACAGCTAGCAATTTTAACATAGTTAAGTGGCCTCAGTCACTGGCGATAGGTTTTTCCTATCAAGTCTATTTGTTGAACAGTACTCCGTCACCGCAACGCTCAGTGTTGTAAAGGCACGTTACCTCCATGGCTAGCATGGCTAGCATCATTCGTTGATGCATGCTAAACACATCAGGACACGTACCGCCTTCCGACGTTTATAATTTACGCGTATCTTTGTTTTCGGCATCTGGTGTGTCATACTATGCTTCACTTCATAACGAATTTTGCTTACCTTTGTAACTTAAAACTATCATTTTGGTCACGGAAGGTCTCTCAAGGTTGGTTGTCTCTAGGTTGGGCAGCACGGCTCCTCAATCTGACAGCTGGAAGTGACCGACAGGCGACTGAGCCAATCGGAATCTAAGCAAGATTCCCCACCGCTGTAATTGGATATACACGACGTTGGGCGTGGTCATGGGCGGTTACATAATGCGACAACCATCCCTCATGTTTGTAGCGTCTCGTACTGCAAGTTTATTGTGTGCTGTACATATGAATAAAATATGCCAGGGTGGAGCGCAAACTTGTCAATTTTATTTTTCTAAAGTCATTTTGTTTGCTTTGATTGTCTTGGAAAACAACTGGTATTAACACATGTATACAAAATACCAAAGCGGTGTTGTGTAAAGAAAACAATGTAATACTGCTGAAACCTTAAACACACGCACACACACTTTTCATGTTACAACAAGGTGCTTGTTAATAACAAACCAGCAAAAAAATAACAATCAGTGCTGTTGCAGCCGTGTGCAATAACTTCAATGCATCCATCTGAGACATGGACATGAATTAAAGGTGTGCTCACCTCTCATTACATGAGACCATCAAATTAAAAGTACCATTCAGTGGTGCCAACAGAAACACACACAAGTAAGTAAACATACTACAAAGGCACACACTAACTGGCTTTGGTTAATTCAACATTGCATTCCCCCGATGCAGCAATGACAGGGCCACGTTTAATTGTCTTTTATTTTTTATGCGCAATATACTCAATTTGTCGTACGACCCCTGCTTTACGAGCAAATCTTATAGGTTTTATTTAAGGCACAAAGGGCATTCATGGCGACCTCCTTCGACGTGTTAAAGCAGCCTGTTATCACAATAGAAAAGGCACAATATGAACATAGGACAGGGCTCTCCTACTTTTGACATTTGAACCCTAAAAGGACAAAACAAAGCCCCTGAGGAAGTGGATTGACTGCATGTGTGTCACTACTAACGACATCAACAGACACTTTGATTGGGTTTGCGTTAACGAACGGCTTCTTCACACACGCTCAAGTTTGTATTTCACTGCCAAAGTGTTGTCGTGTGGAATAATATTAGGAAAGTGTGAGGCGAAAACCTGTGATAGTGAGACTGGAACATTTTTCAGATTTGTCGATGAAATCCTTCCAAACAGATTTGAGAAAACCATTTCCTTTTTTTTCTCTTAACACTGTTGTTATCTGTCCTTCTGGTCCACTTTGCATATATCTTTTGCATCTTGCCCCTCTTCTTCACCTGGGTATAGGAGGAAGAGGAGGAGCACCTCTTTCCTTTCTACCCGAACCTGCAAAAAAATCAAATAAAAACAGATTTAACAACTGCTTCTCCTTCTGTGGCTAAGCAATTTACTGGCTTTTTTATTTCTATGTAGTACTTTAAACTGTCCCAAGTCACACTAAAAAAAAATAATTGTGCCACTAGAATAAAGTTATGTTATTACAAATGTCAGTGTTATGAAAACAAAATGTATATAATAATAATAATCATAATATTCGGGTTAAATCAGTGGTTCTCAAATAGTGGGGCAGGCCAACCTACACATTTTATCATTTACAATGTCTGTAGTAAGTGTCTGAGGCATATTAAGGGCTTAGAGTGTCAAAAATAGGGTGTGTCTTCTTCGTGAGGGGCTCCGAAATTAAACAGCTGCGAATTGAGGGTATCTACTATACACACACACACACACTAATAACTGATGGCTTTGTCCGCTTTTACACAAAGCTAAGATGTGGATGTTTTCTTTAAGCCGTTTAGCATATACTGACCCACATCGGGGTGGTTTCAGCGTCTTTAATGCTCATAAAGTATCAGAGTGCCAACCCCCCCCCAACCCCCCCCCCCCCCCCACCCCTACCCCCACCCCAACCCCAACCCTAACCCTAACCCTAACCCTAACCCTAACCCTAACCCTAACCCTAACCCTAACCCAAACCCACCCCCAAAAAAAAAAATTGGGACACCTCTGTGCTAGACAAACAAAAGTCGTCAAAATTTTGACCAACTTTATTCATGCAAGATGACTATTTTTTGAAAAATACATACTACGGCTTCATTGTCTTTGCGATTGACTGGCGACCAGTCCAGGCTGTAGCCCGCCTTATGCCTGTCAGCTGGGATAGGTTCCCGCATACCCCTGCGAGCCTTATGAAGATTAGTCTTATGATGTCTTATGATTTTCATTTCAGTGTGGCCTCCTCAATATAAGATTTTTTCTGCCAGTAGGTGGCACTGTGTGAAAGTCAAGATGCATGCAGATGCTGGCTGACCTCTGCCGTCCATCTTGCTGATCTTGCTGGGGTAGGTCTTGTGGAAGGATTGGTAGGGCTCAGGTGGCGGTAGGTCTGATACAGGGTGGAAAGTGAAGCGAACCTCCCAATCATCTGAGAAAGGAGAGAGTGTGTAGCACCAATGGATCAGATATCCCAATATCTGTGTGCTAAATCCTTATATTCCAACTATTAGCAAATGAATCTAGTTAGCAGCACTGACCATGTGTCTGGTTATGATGTGAGTTTTGGAAGCCGTTGCCCATGGGCGGTGGCGGTGGAGGAGGAGCCCCGGCCCCGGGTCGGTCTGGAGGCAGAGGAGGTCTACCTCCAGGGCCGCCACGAGGGGAATCCGACCCGGGCCTTCCGATTGGGGAGTGCCCCGGCGATGACCTCACGCTGCCCCCGCCCACATTGCGGCCTGTAGGGGGTGGTGGAGGAAGAAGCCCTGTGGAGGCCAAAGTAAATGGATACTCAGAGACAATGATATTTAGTTGTATTGTATTTACTTCAGTGTGTTACTTTGATGATGTCAACCTGTGCGGGGTGAACTTTGGTTTCTTCCAAAGGATGGTGGCCTCTCGTTGGGTGGGGGAGGGACGGGTCCCGTGCGGACATGCGGTGAAGAGCCAAAATTGCTGGTGACAGGACAACATCATAAAGTAAGTAAGTAAAGTAGCATGAAGCAAATTGTCCTACATTTTCTCAAGTACATGGACTACAAGGAAAATACAAGGCAAAACATTTAAATATGTTTTTTAACATACATTTCCTGATAATATAAATCAGTGGTGCCCATTGAGTCACTCGTGATCGACCAAGGCAGCGTGGGTCGATCGCCAATTTGAAGATGTCATATGACATTTCATATATAAATTAATAGGTATATTAATGGTGTATTTTCAAGTCATTAATACAGTGAAACCTCAGGATACAAATGCCCCGGAATACAAAAAATCCGGGATACGAAAATATATTTGATTTTTTTTTTGCTTCGGCTTACAAAAATTAATTTGCTTTACAAAAATTTGTCAATCTTACCAAAACTTGTTTTTTTCGTAATTTTCCGGATTTACCGTATTTTAAGGCGCGTGCTAAAACATACGCTGTACAAAAAAGGCAATGGAAGCAAGGAGTGAGTTTAGTTGAACTTTATTCTTCATCTGACTTGACCATCTGGGCAATGTCGCCATCAAACATGCCAGGTTCCCTGTCATCATTGTCAGTTTTTTGTCGGTCGGCTGTTCGGCAAAGATGCCGGCTTTCGCGAAGGCTCGGACAAGAGTTAAAGCAGATACCTTAGCCTAGGTATCCGCAATCCATTCACAGATGGTGGCATAACTCGCCCGGCAAAAATGTTGTTCTGCAGCATCCTGGTAGTATACCTACTGGAGGCATGGCGAAAGTGTACGTACGGTACGTATGACGTAATGTTCTCTGATTGGTTTATCGCTGCAAGCGTAAGTATGAAGTTATATTCTCAGATTGGTTTATCGCTGCCAGTTTAAATGCCGTACTGCACATCGCTGCGTAATAAAGGTAAGAAACTTTTAGAATTTAAACTTTTTATTATTACATTACATTTGTATTACAAAACTCTTTATTTATACAGTATGTGAAGAACAGTGTTTTTTTCCCACATTGTAAGAGGGGTCTTCCGGGTCAGTGGAACCAATTAGCCAGTTTACATGTTAAATTTAGCTCGGGTTACAAAAAAATTCAGCTTACAAAAATCCTTTTGGAATGAATTAATTTTGTATCCCGGGGTTCTACTGTACATCCCTGATTGCCTAATTACTTTATAAATATTATACGGTATAGGTCAAAACAGTGAGTTATTGTTTGTTTGGGACAAAGTCACATATGTAATAGTTGATAGAGGGTTTTCATCTACAGTAAACTTTCAAAAAAACTAAGTAATTCCATGTGATTTGTTGTGATAGTCAATTAAAAGGCATTGATAATTGCAGATAACCAACTATTTTTTAATGGTGTTTTATTTGTAAGTTGATTTTAATTATTATTAAATGTCTGAATCGTGGCTAATTTTCCATGGCAAACTTTTTTCGCTAACTGTGTTCTTATTGGTGTGGCCCTAAGTTTGTTATTTTTAAAATAAAAAAAAGAGCTGCGGGGCACAAAGTGCTAACAGGCACGACTTTGGATGATTTTCTGTCATATTAGTACCTGTTGAGTGAGCTGTTTCTTTGGGGTAGTCGAGGCGTGCTGTGGTCGTCCCCCACGGCTGGTGTGGGTGGCAAAGGAGGAGGTCCAGGTCGCCCGGTCGGGAGAGGCGGTGCTCCCCCAGAAGAGCGAGAGGAAACAGACAAGGGAGGCTTGCAGTTGTTGGCGGGAGGAGGCGGAGGGGGCAAGTCACGTGGCATGGACGGCCGGTGACCCCCAAATGGAGCCGGCGGAAGAGGAGGTCGGTCATCAGGAAGCGAGGGCCGGCTCCCTGGAGCTGGTGGTAAAGGTGGTCTGCTGCTGTTTGACGTTTGTGGGGGAGGCGGCGTGGTGAAGGCGGGCCTCGGCGCCCCTGGCGGCGGAGGGAGGGGACCGTGCCGCCCTGGGGGAAGAGTGGGAGGTGTTGGCCCAGATGCAGGACTGGATCTGGGTCCCGCGGGGAGGGAAGGCGGTGGTGGGCCCCCACGGGGACTGAAGTTCTGGTTGGGTCGAGGTGTATTGGGTATGGGTGGAGGACCTCCAGGAGTGTCTTGCCTTGATGCGAGATTTGTGCGGTTCTTGGGAATGTCGGGAACGCCGCCACGAATCGCAGAAGGCGCTCCTGGGAATTTTGGAGGGCCGCTGGAGACACCACCACTGCTGAAGGGGCCGGGGCCGCTGTAGCGACTTGGGGTGAGAGCCGGTCCTCTGGAGGGTCCTGATTCTGGCGAAGGGAATGTCACATTTACTTTAATGTTGCTGTTTTCATGATTTGCATTACCTTTACCGTTAGAGTCTCTGTTGGCTGCAGAGCGCAGTTTTGGCATCCCTCCTGAAAAGAGGCCTCCTAAACCAGCAGGAGCTCCAGCACCAAAGCCTCCACCTCCTCCTCCTCCTCCCCCTGAACTTCCGCCACCCCCACCTCCTCCTACTCCACTTCCTCCTTTGGGCTCTGAGACGCAAACATGGAACATTAGTAATGGTTCATTTTCATCTTTCCATTCCTGCTAGCCTGTGCGGAGTGTCTTACTGTCCAATATTGGTCCACTGCGGTCATTGGTGACAGTCTTCTTAAGTTTGGTGCCTTTGCTAATGTCCGACAACAGAGCATTCCTTCCTTTTTGTTCTCCACGGCTCGGCCTCTCTGCGTTAGCCTAAAACAGCGACACACACACACACACACACACACACACACAGATTAATGTATGGTACAGGAAACCTTGCTGTTTTATGACAAGAGTCCTGTTGATTGACTTACGACGGCAAAGGTGGGAGGAGGGGGTGCTCCTGGGGGGGGAGGTGGAGGCGGAGCTGGCATCTTCCTCTCTCCGCTTTACAATGTGTGCAATGGACACTGCACCCTGGTAGATAAAGAATGGACACAACGGAAGTTGGTTGGTGGGGCTACCAAACCCAAACCAAGAGGGTACACACAGGGGCGGAGCTAAATGCAATGCAGTCCACTGGTTGGTTGACAGAGAATTGATACAAAATAACTATAAATGCCACAATCCCTGTGCAGCAGCTTGATAAAAATAAAGATACACTTTTTTTTTTACCTGAAAGGCCAACTTTAACCATGTTGACTATTAATTAAATTTTAATGCAGTCTGGGATGATCACTGGATTGTTTAAGTTTGTTTTAGTTTTTTTTTTGTTTCTTGAACAAAACATGTTTTCCAACTTCAACAAATTTTTGCACAGGTATGTGGCAAGGGCAACGGGATCCAGAACTGTGAAAGCTCAGTTTCTAGAAGGTCTAGAAGGTCCACCTGTTTGGACAACCACTAATGCGCACTTTTGCCACCTACAGGACTGGAGTGCATCTTTTGCATTGCATCTTTTTATTACGTTTGTCTTAAGATAGCCGCTAAGCTCCCACTATTACTCACTTTCTTTGCACTATTAGTTGCTTTTCTTTACTAATTGGACTTCTATAAGTCTATAATTCCGGCTGTTAACAAAAATTCCACATCTGGATTCCCCCATCCACACTGTACTGTGGCAAACCAAACCAGGAAGAAATGGAGCGCCTTTGCGGAAATGTGACTTATGGCAAAGAGAAGACGCCATCATACTTTATTCAAATGATTATAAAACAGATCTAGTGCTAAACCTAAAGCTGGAATCCACGCTTCTTTCTTTCCCCCGTTGTCATAGCCACAGACTTGTTGTCATCTGGACAACCATGCAAGCACCTTTAACAGCTGTCACCATATTAGTAGGGACTTCCTGCATGCTACTAACAAACAGGAAGTTGTGTTTTTCACAGCAGTCATGTTGACGCTTCTTTCCCTTTCTTTGCATGTAATTCATCTTTTAGCTGAGCGATCTCTTTTCCACATTTACACTGTTTTTCTTCCACTACATCCTTGCCCCCCCCCTACCAAAAAAAATGGCCGCTGATCATGTGACACACGCTCAAGGCTTTTGTCTGTTAAAACTATGAGGGCTCACATGGGGCAAGACACCAAACCAAACTAATCAGTGTTGCCAACATGGCGATTTTGTCGCTCGATCTGGCAACATCCCTTGACATATTTTCTCAAAAGCGACTAGCGACAAATCTAGCTTCTTTTTGTGCAGTTTTCGGGTATCGTGAATGCATGTGTTGTTCTGCATTTTGCATTCACTGAGCAGCAGCAGGTGCTGTTGACAGGTCCACCCCGCCCAAAGGCAGTCACAAGCCGGCAGTGGACCGTTTGCGCGGCACACAGAGCATGATGCAGCACTACGCATCGAAAGTGCAAATGATACACACATGCATGCGGATGTGAAGCTCCACACTGCGAGATCTAAAACGCAAATGTTTCTTAATCATCAGTAAGCCTGGATAAAAGAGGAGGATGTCTTTACTGTGTTTATTGTTAATTTATTGCTACGCTTTTTTTGCAAAATTAAGGCAGAGAGAAAATAAACCAGGACTTAAGTGCATTTGTAGTTCTAGACATAATTCTCACTTTTTCACTTTTTTGTCTCTCCCACAAGGTTTTTCCTATAGCATTTTACAACATCATATGCAAGTTAGACAATGACATCATCTAGCGACTTGTAACAACTTCCAGGATAGCCAGTAGCTCCTTTTCCTGCTAAAAAGTTGGTAACGATGAAACTGATGGAGCATTTGGCAAACAATTAGAGCGACTAAACTTGGCGCTTTTAATCTGAGTGTGTGCAGCAACTGGGTAGATTTCCTGCGGTGGTGACGAAAGTGCAAATGTAAGGACATGAGGCAGGAAGTGAACGCTTGGTTTGAGAGTCTCACAAAGTCCACCAATGTATAGACTGGATGTTAAAATGCAGCTTCATATTACAGCGTGATGAGGCAAACTAAGTGGTCATGAACATTGAAAGAGGTCAGCTATCAAGCTCAACAATGCCAGTGTATATGCTGACGTCACATGATGCAAGCTGACATTACCGCTCGTTGGGAACTGTGATCAGCTGTGGACACAGCATAGCCATTGTGTGCGTCTGGGTGTGTGTGTGAGCACACAAGAGTTTCCAATGCAAATAACAAAAGACCGAATTGTTTCCTTCTAACGTCTGCAGTGTGATCTGTGTCTCCACTTGCTGCCAAACCCGACCTGCTTTGAAGGACGCTCGCCAGGTTTGCAGACATGACACTGACACTCAAAACTGACTTAAAGCAGCTTCTCTATACTTTTTTTTTCCCTTGAACTGTTTTGTGGTAAATACACAAATGGACATTGATACATAAACACTTGTTACGCAAAACTACTATTAGATAAACAGACAGCATCAAGTTGCTTGCAAAATCTCCAGGTAGGAATGTCTTACAATCCTCAAGTATGATTAGTAGAGATAAAGATTGTAAAGCACCGGAAAGAATAGAAGCAAAGCAAAAAATGTCATTTCGTCTTATAGTGTTGGCGGTGCAAGAAGTGTGCTGAGTGGCTAAGCTAACATCCTGTGCTGCATATGCATGGCACGCACACATTACCAGATGTGCTTTCTGCTTTTATTCAGCGGTGTAATTTGACCTCTCACCGAATCCAACAGTAAAATAAGTGAAACATTCCAGCAATTAATGTGTGTAAAAGAAAGCATGGAGATTCCACTTATGTTTTTTTCTTCCATTTTAGCTATTCCCCAATAGAAGTAGTTTCATACCAATAGGAAAATGATCAATCATTTTGGGGGGCTTACAACAACGTAAGTAGGCACGTTTTGACTTGAAGAACAAAAACAACAAAATACACGATGGCAGTCGGCAAAATGTGTTTAATATTTAAGTAGTGTGCAGCCAACCCTACTAGTAATTTTACTGCGTAATAACCATGATTTAAATGATTTCCTTGCTTAGTTTTTTTTTTTTTTTCTATGTGAAATATATTATGTATATTTATTGTATCTTATTATTGGGCTATGCATCTAACTGAGCACATTTGATTATATTAGAGTCTACTTATTTCTATAATAATCCTCATCATTGTAAGTAATTGTAATAGAAATACCTGCCATTGATAGTCCACATCACATCCCAGAATGCTTATAAAATAAAAAATATAGATTATTTTTTGGCGGTGTGTCACACACACTACATAACACAATTAAATTATATCACATTTGAACAACCAAAATTCTTAAATTAATGGTTCATTTTTCAACAAAATATATTTAAAACATGAATGATTTGATCTCAGCGATGCCGTGTGCTACTAAACACATGAGCTCAAAATGTGCTTTGTGGTTAAAAGAAGATTGCATCTGTTCAACACGAGATATGTCCATTTAAAGACAAGATTAAATCTACTTACTCACTCTGCGTCCATAGAAGAATCTAGAAGAAGCACCTCAGTTCCATCCTCATAAAAATGCAAAATGTGAGCAGCGGCAACCATGCAGCTAAAAAAAAAAAAGAAAAAAAAGCAGAACATGAGCGGTTTCTAGATGTTTAAAAAAAAAAAAAAAAGACTAGAACTTCCTGTAAACTCCAACACAGTGAGCTTCACATGCGGCAAACGCCACTTCTTCTTTTTTTACTTCCCCACCAGCACACTGACGGCCTGTGTTCATTTCATCCTAAATATGCCCCTTCTTCTTAAAACCATTCATGTATGTGCAATGTTAGGGATCACCATATATGGTCAATAAATCAATCATTTTATTATGCAGCATTTTCATGACTATTGTTGGAACATGACCATAACCAGACACATGGGGAGTGATGTTGGTCATAATAAATAAAAAAAATTACTTTAAAAAAACTACATATTTATTGAATCATATTATATTTTGCATGCGAAAACCAGTCCTGTGTGTACCCAACCTCTTGCCCGACAGCTGGGATAGGTTCCAGCATACTCGTGACCCAAGTGAGGACAAGCGATGTACAAAACGGATGGATGGACATGTGCCGGTCTAGCTTATGCAGCTAGATGCGGGAACCCCTGCCATGGAGGAGAGAAGGCTAGTGCAGCTTCACAGCGGCCACTTCCTGTTCTCTCAGCATCACACTTCCTGCTTTTTTTTTTGAGAGAGTTTTGTATCAGAGCTGAAGACACACACACTAGCCGTGTGTTCTTTAGTCGCTCTATAGGCTCCACTGAGGAGTATAAAACAAACTTGTTCGAGCTGGTGCGCTGGTCTGCTAACAATAACGGGGGCCGACGTGGCGTGTAGGGGTCATTGCGAGAGGCTAATGCGGCGTACATAAATGATAAATCAGCACAGAGCCTGGTCTGAATAAACATCAAATAGGAATTTAGCTGAGGTCAAGAGGCTCTGCAGTCAGGCACCGCATATTTATTGCATGAAACTAAAAGACAATATTATTACTACTAATAAAATACTAGTAAAGTTGGACATCAGGGGTGTCCACATTTCAGTCAGTTCCAATTCTCCTATGATTCAGTTTTCATCAGAGTTTTCATACATGGCCTCGGTTTCCATACTTAATTGCACTTAAACGAGTTTGTTTACTTTATCGTTCCACGACCTTGAGTCTCCAAACAAAGCACCCTTCGTCGCGCATTTTTAATTGACTGCGCCTGGTATAACCTGCCATGGGGCCAAAGAAAGTTGCGAGTGCCATCAATTTGATAAAGAAGGTGAGAAACACCTCAAATTATATCTTGCCTGAATGTATGGAAAATCCTTATCAAGTTCTCTCATCTCACATTAAAAACGTTTCCCTTCTTTTCAGCACATCATATGTTTGACTGTGCAGATGCTTTGATGGATTGCCGGCAAGCTTTTTCCACCAATGAGAAAAGTGTTACAAATGACAGCACAAAATCATGAACATTATTGATCATTATTGGTTAGAAATCTGGTTTCACTTGACCAATTTTCATCATTTGCACTTTCGTCGCAAGTTGAAAGGGAGCATCTGTGTGGCTGTGTCATCATCCTACGCCACCGATCATGCTGTGCGTAGACTTAGGATACAAGGTCATGAACTCCTGAGAGCTAAAGATGCTAAAACTACTGGTGTCCTGATTCAATACTGACCAATTTTCTGTGCCGATTATCTTCGTTAGGGTCGCGTGGGTATGCTGGAGCCTATCCCAGCTGGGTAGACCATGGACTGGTCACCAGCTAAATTGCAGGTTAGCATGTTGGCCACACAGTCAGGAGATTTGGAAGACCTGAATGTCTATGTGTGACCTGTGATAGACTGGCGACCAGTCCAGGGTGTACACCTCCTCTCGCCTGCAGTCAGCTGGGATAGGCTCCAACATACCCTGCGACCCTAATGAGGATAAGCGGTATAGAAAATGGATGGATGGATATAGAATATATCGGTTTGATATCAGCAAAAAAAAAGCGGATAATCTTGGCCTGCAACTAAAAACTGAAGATATCCGCACTCCGATACAAGCGGTCCATTGCAGACTGAGAGAGAGCCCTGAGAGCCCTGAACAAAAACAGCTTTCTGTTGCAGGTGACACATAAAATTAGCATAACATGTCATAATCCTCTGGAAGACCTGGGTTCAAATCTCCGTTGGGCATCTCTGTGTGGAGTTTGCATGTTCTCCCCGTGCGTGTGTGGGTTTTCTCCGGGTACTCCGGTTTCCTCCCACATTCCAAAAAACATGCATGTTAGGTTAATCGGTGATTCTAAAATTGTCCATAGGTATGAATGTGAGTGTGAATGTTTGTTTGTCTATATGTGCCCTGCGATTGACTGGCGACCAGTCCAGGGTGTACCCCGCCTCTCGCCCAAAGCCAGCTGGGATAGGCTCCTGCATCCCCGTGACCCTAATGAGGATAAGCGGTACAGAAAATGAATGAATGAATGAATGTCATAATCCATCTCATTAATAATGGATTGTTTTTATTTTTACAATACAACAGGCCATGAAAAAAAAAAACAACAACCTTGGATGCCCGCTGTTGCAGTGACACATCAGACGGTTCCAGGCTAACACATCACTGCAGATATTCCCATAATAAAGAGTCGGCAAGAAGTCTTGCGGTTTTATATTTTTTTGTTCAGAATTTTCTGTTTCTGTCATGATGTCTCGTCATCAGCAACTCCTCATTATTGACTAATATCATGACCTCACTGAATACAGAGTGATAATTATCAGAGTGGAGTTTTGCTATTTTGTATTATATCACGGTTTGGTCATTGTTCCCTCGCTATACCACATTTTTTCAGTAATTAATTAATGATTGGTGTTTCCTGGGAGACTATGTCTATTATTAGTCATAACATATTGAAATACAAGGGAAATGTAGTATTCGGGGCAGTAATGACACAAAACATTGAAGCATTACCTTAAAAGGAAATTAGCTTAATACTGCATGAAGTCAGCCATGACATGTCCCACATGACAGATTGTAAAAAAGTTGCACAGTGTGTTGTAAACAATGTGTAAAGGTGACTACAGGGGTGTTATTTCATGTCCACAGGGCTCTGATAATGTTAAAAACCATATTTGGTAGATCAAACACGTTTTCTATGCTCTGACAATATTAACATTGAATCCTTTATGGCGGAAATTAATTTTTTGCGATTTCGGGTCCTGGACCAATAAACCGCCATAAATGAGGGACGACAGTACAGTATGTTGTTCGGATCGCAACAATGATAAGTGAACAACTGCTCAGTCTCTTTCTTCAATATACCTAGGATACCTAAAACCAAATTAAAAAAAAAAACACACACACACACACAATGCACGTGAATGCTAAAAGATGAAATCCATAAATAAGATATATATAAGGTCCTTGTCGTACTAGCAGTTGCTGATTACAGCCACGAGATACCATACAAATATGCACACGTGGCGTTGCACTTGGTAAGTTGCACAATTAATGATAAATTAATACTGCTTTCCACACACAATAGAATTAATCAACGTTCACACAATTTCTTTCCTTTGTGCCTTTTTCTTTGCAGGATGATGCAAAATTGATTAATTACCTTCCTCATGTGACACTGAGCAGCCACAACATGTTACGATAAGGGCTGAGCTGGTTTCTATGGTTACCACCACACTTTCCCTCACACTCTGGTACACTTCTGAAGTGACATTTAACTTTTGAAGCATATGAGAATAAAATGTCTGCGCAACTCCAAATTCTACCACTTTTGGAGCATTCGCTTTAAGACGTTCCACTCCAGCTTTATATTGTGCAGACAGAACAAGATATTTTCCAAACTTTCCATAGATCAGCGTATCCCAAGGCCCCAAAAGGCAAACAAGGCTGGCGCAAAGACAGCAAAGTGAGATTCACGCTTGAAATATTAATGCAGTACTGGCGGTTGCACCAGACTCAGAAATCATTTCAAGCATGGCAGAAGATAGAAAGCAAAAACATGTTTCAATAGGAATGTTCCAGCTTAACATGCTTGACCACTTCTTGGACATTCCTCATGCAGAATGCATCATAGCGTTGCAGAACTTTGCAACGCTTGATGATAGTTTCTCTTTCTATAGCATCACAAGCACAATATGAGTCCTTGATACACCCTGATTTATTTTTCTTTGGAGAAGCTCATAAATACTTTAAACTCAAAGTCTTCAGCATTAGTGTCCTGTCCTTTGTTTATTCAAGTTCCACTTCATGCTTAGATGTCCCTTTGATTCCCAAAAATGGCTTTTTATACATGAGCTGATGCAACCCCACACATATCCTAGGTGGCAAAACAGCAAACACGTCACACAACCCTATGGCATACAACTGTATGCTACAGTACTGTGACCCTAAATGAGTTTCAGAGCACCAATTGTGAGAAAAATCTATCATCTACATCACTCAGGCTCAAAGTTCAATGAATGAAGAAACCTCTTCCTCCCGGAAATGAGACCCACTTTGACCCAACCTCAGTCAGGCGAGCTTGCGCTGTGTATACATCTACCATATTGTTAAAAAAAATAAAATCAGGCTTTGCTACACATCCTAAAATGAGGCTCTGGCAACTACTCATCAACTGGCAACTTGATCCTTTGGTTTATGCTCATGTTAAAATGTGGTTGCAAAGTTAGCACTGTAGCAAACATGACTATGCCAGTGTTGCTAACGTTTGTGTCCTCCTCTCTCATTCCTTATTGTGGCATTTTTTTTTTTTACATTTGACAAGTGCAAAATTAAAAAGTGAATACGATGCACAAAAGAGCTTCTTAGGGACACACTGTTTTGGTGATGGCTCGTTAGCGTTAAAAGCCGCAAACAACCAAAACGACATTCCCAATTGGGAATACTTTTACACATCTAAATTCCTGCATCAAATACACTATTGTGACAAGTCTGACACTCTAAAATTGTTGAAAAATACTCTTAACATATAAAAATACACTTGAACTGAAATTTGGCAGGGGTGTGACTAATTTCCGGGCAAACTGCACAGTATATAATCTTTCTTCGGTCTCCTCGTGTAAAGCATGTGACACTGAAATATAGCTCCATATCTGTGCATGCAACACTGCAAAAACTGAGTCATGTGTTGTTGATGTCACCACTCAAAAAGATCTTTTCCGGGCATTTATTAACTTTGGCTTTTGTTTCCCTTTTAGAACCACAAAAGCCAAAGCAGTTTGTTCCACAGTCCCTGGAAAGCAACAAGCAGCTCTGTGCAAAGGTCAGACTGAATCAATCCAGGACGATTCCATCCAAGAAGGCAACCAGTGGCTACCTCAGTGAGGAATTCCTGGAACTGAAAGTTGCAATGACCTCAAACCAGTTGTGTCACAAACGCACCGAGAAGCTATGCTCTACGCAACCACCACAAACCCTGCTGCTTTTCACGCTTTGTCAAAAGACATGATGGATGCTCGGGCAGCATCCAAAAACTTGTAAATAGCTGTGCGTGCGTGCGTGTATTGCACATGTGCTGCTTCGTAATGTTAACCAGCAGAGGAAGTGGCTTCGACATTCCGGTTGCACCAAAACAACAAATGAACAAGGAAGGAAGAGCAAATATCTGACACACACCAGCCAACTCAATTAATTAATCGATTCTTCTTAGTTGGTCTTGACCTTGGCAAGACATTTTGGACAACTTTATGCTTCCAATCCAACTTTGTGAAACACTATGCCTTTTCTGTTCCACAAAGGCGAGCATGGTGGAGTTTGGTGTGGAAGAACTACCAACAGGTCACACCTCTGACCTCACAAATGGACAAAAAAAAATCACAGGCCCACTCCAACGTATTCGCAGACAAGGGGAAGCTGTTACATGCCAGAGGTCCCGCAAAATCAACCAATGAACATTTATTGGTCTGTGCCTTTCACACACACAGAAACCAACGTGTGCGCATCGCACAGCAATTACTTAAACTTTAAACATTTCTGTAATTTCCTGTCACGACTTTGATACTACCTCTGAAGCACGAAAATAGCCAGGTTGACTTAACTGAAAGAAGATGGCTTTGATAGGCAGTGTGAAAGGGGCAAGAGCCGTAACAGAGGCAGGACAGCTGCTTTGTGAAAGGGAAAGCCTGGACAGAGCTGATTTGCTGTGTGAAAGCGCACATGTTCTACTATATGTGGTTCTGTGTGAAAGGTACAGGCTCATAAGACAAAAAGCCAGTTTTGTGTGTGAAAGTGCTTTTTTACAGTTTCTACCACCCTGTTGTGTTGAACTGACAATATTTGGAAGGTTCTGCATAAAAAGAATGGCCACAAGGCACATAAGACAAAATGCCAGGTTAGATGTTTTTGTGTGTCAAAGTATCTTATTATAGCTTCTAATTTTCTGGGAGTGTGTCTGTGCCAATTTTCCCACCCTGTTGTCTTCAATTGCCAAGATTTTTAAGGTTCTGTATAAAAAGAAAGGACACGGGCACATAAGACAAAATGACAGGTTAGATGTTTTTGTGTGTGAAAGTGTCTTATTATAGCTTCTAATTTTCTGGGAAGCATTTAGAGTGTGTCTGTGCCAATTTCCTTACATTGTTTTCAATTGCCAAGATTTTTAAGGTTCTGCATGAAAGGAAAATGCACAGGCACATATGTCAAAATGCCAGTTTTGTGTGTGAAAGTGTTTTATTACAGTTTATAATCTTCTCGGAAGACTTTACAGTGTGTCTGTGCCGTTTTCCCACCCCGTTGTGTTGAACTGGCAATATTTGGAAGGTTCTGCATAACAGGGAAAAGGCACATAAGACAAAATGCCAGGTTAGATGTTTTTGTGTGTGAAAGTGCAGTAGTATAGCTTCTAATTTTCTGGAAAGCCTTTAGAGTGTGACGGTGACATTTTTTCACCTTGTTGTGTTGAACTAACAATATTTGGAGGTTCTGCATAAAAGGAAAAGGCAAATCAATGCTGGACCGTCTGTTAGGGCTCTGACGCGGCAATTTTTGAGTGCCAAATCTGCAGACGTGCAGTACCTAATCTTATAAGAGTGCAAAGAGATACCATTACAGTAGCAAGATGCTTTTAGCAGTAGCAGAGCATTGGGAGTGTAATGCATCAGCCATCATCTAAACTCCTCCATTCATCTCCTGTAGAAACTCTGTTCACAGAACTAGCTTGGCTGGACAGGATGCGCACACACACTAAATGATGCAGATCATCTCACCATCTGAGCTCAATATGCATGCTGCAGTCCTTGTGTGAAGGCCTCTGTGGCAATAACAAAGAACAAATGTGAGAACACTGCAGCCTCCTTTCCTCCAAACAGCTATAGCTAAAAAACAGACGTCTTTTTTTAGAAGAAATGGCGAAATAGGCAGACCAGCCTGGGCCTGCAGCCAACAACAACGCCTCGCTGAGCGTCCAGCAACAGAACTTCTTTGGAGCGTGGCGTAAACAATCCCTGCTGCAATGATTGCCAGCTGCTTGGAGGAGGAAGATGACAACACTTCATCTAGAGCGACAACTTCATTCCTTCCGTCCGTCCGTCCTTCTGTCTACGGTGGCGCCGACAGAGTAACGACACTCGTTACTTTGTGTTTGCGTTACTCACCTCAGCATGCGCGGAGCACCGTGCGCGGCCCAGTAATTCTCCACGGAGCGTCCAACTGTATGATGACGCGGCTAGTGTGGCTGCGCGCATGCAGTCAATGGTCAAATCTACAAAGGGGCGGGGCCAGATGATCCTCTTCCTCCTCCCCTGCATGCGCACTATGGCTTGGCTGCCTTTGAACAGAATGTGTTTTTTAAGTACACTCATACTGCAATTTGGTGGCATGAAAAAAGAAATGTTATGGGTAGTGTACAAGAATATTCTAAAATTTTCAATAAGCGTGCCGTACCAAAATCTGTACTTTAATTTACATAATAATTTAATAATAGATCAATATAAAATTGAAAAGCCAATCATAGCTCGCAATGCACATATGCCCCCTAGTGGCAGGGAGAAGCATAGGAATGACATCAGTCTAAGGCAGGGATGTCCAAACTTTTTCCAAGAGCCACATACTGAAATGAAAGGATGCAAGGGCCACTTTGATTTTTCGTATAGTTGATATTTTGTAAAAATATTTCACGAAAAAAATGCATCTCAGCTTTGTGATGGGGTTGAAAATGCATGTTAGTATAAACTTTGGTTTGCTTTTGTTCACATTTTTGCTGTTATTTTTTGGGGGTGGACTTTTCATAATATTTCAACATTCTTCCTAAACAATGTTTGTAAATTTGCTTTTTGAAATATTTGAAATATGAATTTATTGCCATAATATTCTAACTTTTTCCCCCAACCTACTTTCCAGAAAGTACTAGTATTTTGTTTTGTCTGTTTCTCATAATATTACAACTTTAAAAAAACATGTTTTTCTTTAATATTCCAACTGTGCTACTAAAATTACATTATTTTTGCTCTTAATACTAGTTTATTCTCAAACTTTTTTTTTTGTTAGAAAGTTTGTTATTTTGTCATTTTAAAATGTTTTTTTTTCATTTCTACTTTGTTCTTTTAATTCCCCCCACATAATTGTTTAATTATTACTTTATCATCATAGTATTTGGCCTTTTTTTGGTAACATTATCACTTTTTCGGCAACTTTGTTATTTGGTTCTCATTATATTATGGCATTACAGATCATGCATCTTTGCCTTAATATTACAATATTGCAACTAAATGCTACTAAAATTATATTTGTTAGCTTACAGCTTTTTTTCTGCTTAATTACTTCTTGTAAATTTACTGACAAATTTTCATTTTTTTACTGTTTTATGTTTGTTTTTATTAGTTTTCTTGCAGAATTACATTGTAGAATGCGCTGCAGGCCAAAAAAAAGTGTTTACTTTTCTTTTAACATGCTATAACTAATCTAACATAGGTCAAACTGTTCAGTATGTTTAATGCAGTGGTTCCTCGTTATTTTATGCAATTTATTATTTCATATGATTTTATTTTATTGGTACTGTGCAGACTGAACTTAAAACTGATGTCCAAAAAATGCAAAAAATGGGAGAGCTGTGAGTGTCACATTGATGCTGAGTACAGTCAATGTGTACATGTTGGCAGGTCTGCACTACCATTAAAAGTACTCCCTGCTTCTCGCGCTCCCCCTGCCTGAAAGTTCACTGCGCCCCCCAAAGTGGGCCCGCCCTACTATTTGGACTGGTTTAAAGAAATAACATCTCAGTTTTCTCTTAGTTGTGAAAATAGTGTTGGGAATTTTGGCTCTTAAAAGGTCCATTCTTTTGGCTCAGTTCCTAAAAAGTCGGCTCTTTCAGTTGTCAAATGACTCCTCAAATGTTTTTGTTGCTTAATTTGATTATTATTACTAATAAATTAAGTGTTTATGTTAGCTATATGAAGAGTTTATTCTTTACATGACTGCATTCACACTGCATCCACAGACTGGAACTACTACTACAAAACCGAATAAAAATGAGAACAAATCATCTCCATTGGACAAGAAAGCTCCAATCTGAGTGCGTATGATTAGTAAACCAAATAAAAATCAATGTGCTTACTGTAAGTAAAAGGCAAAGCAGCATCCAGGAAAGTTTTTGCTAGTTTTTAGTAAAGATTGGTATTCAGAAGCACAACGTGTCTTATCGTTCGTTTACCTTTGCTCGTTTTTCTCACCTTTTAATTTCAGTTTTCCTCACACTCTCTTGTCTCCCTTTGTCGTCTTTGTGTGCTCACGCCTGTGATGTGTGCGTAACCCCTTTCTCCCCCTTCTGCTCAGTGTCGACACATTCGGCGCCATACATTTTGACCAATCACGTGCATCTTTAAAAAGAAACTATATCCAGAAACAAAGGAGTGTTCACTTCAAAAAGCCACCTTCTGTCTTTACTTCAAAAGGCCTGCTGTCAAATACTTTCCATTATGTGGCCCTCTAGAAAAAATGGTTGGACACGCCAGGGGCTACAACATTGGTTCTGATGTTGGTGTGTTATGAGTATACTCGTTAATAAATGAAAATAAACATTTCCCTTTCCATTTTATATGCACTCCAAACATAATTAAAGTTTTTCTGTGGGCCAATGATAAACATCACGGGCCATAAATGGCCCCTAGACCAGACTTTGGACACCCCTGCTGTGAAGCATAAAAGTCATTCCTAATGTGGAATACCTCGTATTGTAATTCAGCAAAATGCATGTCGGGCTGGGTTATTTTTGTTAGGTGGGCTGCTTTAAAAAGGGTCTCCACACCCACCTGGTGGCCTGCACTTCCTGTAGGCATGGTCCTGCTTGTGCGAGCAGCTCTTAATTTTTCTCCGATGCAATGTTTCCAGATATGCCTGTGGCACAACAACAACAACTAATAACTGATGTGTGACTTTTGCTGCACTTTAAATGTGTCTTCTCCTTTCTCCGACATGTTATAATCAGAGGGATTAACCTCTGCTGTTGCTGCCAATATAAATGCAGACCTTTATGGGGGGAAACAGAAGGGGGTAGGGGAAGCTCTGTTTTCCAGGCGTTTTGAATCATTTCAATGAGCGGTGTCACATGGTGTTAAATGACTGTGAAACGCGCACAGTGGTTTTACATAATATGTTTGCTGCTGTCTGTTACATACTATTGTCTAGCTATTATTAGAAATCTTCATCCTTGCCAGAAGTTACATCACTTTGGGTCTGTCTGCCAGGTTAGGTACTTATGGAACGTTCCTGACCAGGGCCAAATTGCTTTTCCTTTAAATCTGATGGAAAGAAAAAAAAGGGAACGTCCAAGTTCTGCCTCACTCGATGAGCAATGCTGCAAGTACGCCGCCTGGTGGTTATTTAGGGATATTATGTCCTTTTTTTCCTGTGTGTTAATGGTAATCTTCTAGAAATCTTTTAAGGCTTGTTTAAATTATATGAAAACCTTTAAGATTTGAGTTGGACCCTCAAAAACACAATCTAATTTTGTAAAAGGCATCGTAATTGAATTGGAAGTTCAAAGTATGTATGCATAGGTCATTCAAGGCTGCAATGGCAACTGGTTAACTGGTGCACACACTATTACTATGCAACGTTATAAAACAGTCAGGTAGAGTTTGCATAAAAAGTTGTGAAAGCACACACTTCATTGTTTTAGTCATGGCAAAAACTAGAAGAAAAAAGGCAATTTTCACACTATTAATAACGCAATATTATAAAACATTGTCTGGGAAAGAGTTTGCACAAAAAGTGGTTTTAGACATGCCCATGCCTACCGAAGAAAAAAAAAGGCAATTTTATATTGGTGGATATTTGTTTTTTAATGTAATACTTGATAGTTACATTTCTGCTAACAATATGTAAAAATATATCACCATTAGGTACACCTCTAATACAGTGTGCTCCAGCTCTGTGAGGATGTGTAAATACTTACATTTAATTACTGTATATGCATTTTTTCAATTATAGTACAAAACTTCTTCCAAGACATAGAATATAATTTAGTTGAACATACTAAAGTTTTTGTGAGGGTGTGGGCATAAAAAGAAGTGAACGTCTGTCATCTAAAGAGATGTAGTACAAGAGCTTTGTATTTAACGTCATTTGATGGTGCAGGTGTACCTGATAAAGCATCTGTGTGTGTTTTAAACCTGTAAACCAAGCAAGGGAGCCTCGCTCTTTCCAACACTGCTGATATCTGCCTTGCGCAGCCATGTAATTCACATCCTCACGTCAACACACCCCTTTGCCATCACCAGAAAACAGTGCTGAAGGTTTCTTCTTGTTCAAACTCTCCTGGAGGACAAACACTGGTTAACCACCTCCAGCAGAGACGAGTTCTCCAGAGCTGCCGCCACTCGCTCCTTGTCGGCCAGTTGCTTGTTTACTGCGCACACAAACATGGAGAATCAATCTTCCATTGGGAACAAACATCCTGGATTCTTCCTACCTGCTTCCTCAGAGGCGTGCGTCCCCGGCGTGATGTGCACGTCAATCTGGAAGTGAAAACACACACACAGCGTGAACACACAGGAAGACAAAAGTTGTGACACATCAAGACACACTCACTTTAAAGCGGTCTGGCAGTGAACGTAGCAGCTTGACTTTGATTGAAAGGCCAATGAGCGTTGCCATGCTGCAGTGGGGGATGGTGGGAGTGAACTCAATCTCCACGGTGCTGTCTGCATTGCTTACCTGGATGAGACGGACACAGGAGGGCAATTCATTAATTCATTACTACCTGTCATGACTTTCATTAAGTTCAACTAAGCTATATTAAATAAATGGAATTCAGGCTCAGATAGTATGGGTCCTTCCATATAGCTTGTTAAGTATCATATGTCTCTGAAAGGCCGCACGGTGGCTGAGTGGTTAGCACATTGGCCACACAGTCAGGAGATCTGGAAGACCCGGGTTCAAATCTCCGTTGGGCATCTCTGTGTGGAGTTTGCATGTTCTCCTCGTGCGTGTGTGGGTTTTCTCCGGGTACTCCGGTTTCCTCCCACATTCCAAAAACATGCATGTTAGGTTAATTGGTGACTCTAAATTGTCCATCGGTATGAATGTGAGTGTGACTGGTTGTTTGTCTATATGTGCCCTGCGATTGACTGGCGACCAGTCCAGGGTGTACCCCGCCTCTCGCCCAAAGTCTGCTGGGATAGGCTCCAGCATCCCCGTGACCCTAATGAGGATAAGCGGTACAGAAAATGAATGAATGTCTCTGAAAGTGGCTCATATTTAGTTCTTTGCTCAACCTGCTCCAGGTATACTCCACAAACTGACAGGTTATTACCATTGATGTTCCAAATGGCAATATTGGGCAGCCAATTGTTTGCTGCTTTATGCATGATTTTACTATATAATCCATGATTTTACTATGTCTTTAGTGGTTAGTGCTGCAAATACGTTTAGTGAAGCCACCATGATGTATTTTTCTAAGGGTGCAGTACACTTTTGCAGTACATTTACTGAATATAGTGTGCTGCTTCTGCATAAATTAATGCAATAATGTAACAATAAACAGAGAACCCGGTGCTAACATAAACATAATATCACAAGAAGTCGTATGTTGGTTTTGAGTTATTTCTGTAATCAAAATAAACAATGTAAGGCAGATTTTTTGTATATTACAGTCAGTCGGTTGTTTGTCAGCAGTACAGAGAAATATCCTACTTTGACTCTAACTTGCTCCACCACGTTGAGTTCTTCTAGGGAGAGCGGATGTTCGGGGTCATTGATGGATCTGATCAAATGTTACATCAGTTAAAGACAATAAACGCAACAGGAAATTGAGACTAACATGGACGGTGTCACTCTCGGCCATGGCTAAATCTGCGTGCTATGAAGCCATTAGATCAACTACAGCACCGTCAAAAAGCTAACTGAAGATGTTAGCAAAAACATAGCAGTCCCTCAAGAGGATATCGAATATTTCCCTGTCGTCGAAGGGGTCACACACGTCTTCGTCCTCGTCGGAGGCTGTCTGTAGCCTCTCGCCGGACCGCTGGAATATGACTGGGTTGGCGTTTTCCAGACGGGTTCCGCCAGACATTCTGTGGCGCCCTTTTGTTGTTTCAGGTAGTCTTTAGCTAACAACACTAGCGATAACTGACGGCTCGTGAAAAGTTCAACACTGCACACTTCCGGTAAGTACGGCAAGGAACAGAGTCCAAAATTACAACAACGCGTATATACAGTAGAAGAGCTAAAGAGTACTTTTATCATGTTGGACTATTGTGTAAAGGACACATAAAATTGTGATCATTGTCATTCCGACGTTTTTCACGTCTAACTCATTCATTTCCAACTAATTCATGCCATTCAAGCATCGAATCGTCCAGCTCATTCGGGAATAGTTTGCAATTTCCATTTTAAAAGGTCCAAATTTCTCAAGCAATTTGGACCGCGGCCACGACAGAATCCTCAAATCATTGGGATTGTTTGTTTTGGTCTGAGTCATATTGTGTGGGCATTTTCTTTAAAGAGTCTCTCAAGCGGCCATCCTCAGTTGTTTTGTCACTGCTAAACCGATGCGTGTGTAGCGATGGGTCGATCGCGAACAAATCGGCTCTTTAAAATGAACGCCAAGAGCCGGCTCTTTCGTCGGGAGTTAATTGTGAGCCGATTTGTTTTGACATGTTTTTTTTACTGTGGGTTAGGGAAAAGTTCAAATTAACAACTCAGGAGCGTTCTTGGTACACTACGCTATTATGCTACATGTTAGCATAATAGCCTTTTTTGCCATTTAGTACAGATTTACGTAAACAGTGTTATCATGCTAAGTGGTAATGCTTGCGTTAGCATGTTTACATGGCTGGCCTGCTAACATTAGCATAGTAGCATTTGAACTGTTTTCACAGGTAGAAACCCATATAAATGCTTAGTGCTACCATAACAGGTGTTAACATGACAGTGCTAGTATGCTAATATTAGCATAGTAGCATATTTTGACGTTTTTGTAAGTATTAACACATACAGACACTTAGCCCTACCATGTTGCATGTTAACGTTAGCGTTGTAGCATGCAAACTTCGTACACGCGCATCTTTTCTGCCAATTTTTGTTTTTCCTCCTTAATTCAGCTTCACACATTCACACCCACTGTCTCTGGCATTTCTTACGTCTAGTTCAGTATACAGTATATTTGAATGGGGTGTGTTTCAAATCATTCATAATTAACATCAATTTATTATACTGTACGTTCTATATTAAAATAGAACGCAAATATATATGCAGAAAAAACATGTGGTTGTGGAAAAATATTTGTATTACTTTTAAATACTATTATTAAGACAACTCATTCATAACAAAGGGCGTTGTACCAAGATGAGAAGTTTATTGGTTTGTAAAGGAGCAGTTTGTACAAAAGCAGAAGCCGAGGGGGCGGCACGCAAAACTGGTCTAAAATCAGTTTCAGGATATTTCTGGGATACCACAGTGAAAAATGATACTTCAGTTGGTTATGTGGTTTAAAAAAAAAAAAAAACACACCACCAAAAAAAAAGGCTGCAGCTTTGACATACGGTTTGCAAAAACTCTTTCATTGGCATTTAACACGAATTACCAATACGTGTTAAATCACACATGTGCACACTGCTGGTTGTGCTGCAATAAATACAATTAAAAAACACAATTGTACATCGACACCATACTCAGAGGACACTAACATCAGTTCATCACCTTGTAACTTTTCTTTCCAGGTCCGCCATGACACTTTCTAGGAAGTCTATGAAATGCTCTAATGACATGTTGGAGTGCAACACCTCAATCATTCATGTATCCGAAGACAAATTGCTGCACAATATGCTTTCAGCTTGTTCATCTCACATTCTAATTCAAAACACTAGGGATTTTTATAAATATGTACATCTATTGTGCAAAAGCACACGCAGAAGTCTTAAGTCAGATATATTAGTCTTTAACTGAGTGTAACAAAAAGGTGACATCTGTTGTACAGAGACGAGGTATGAAATGTATCCTAAAACACCTTTTAACCGCTGGATGTTTGTTTCTAACCAAATTACAATCAGGAGGATAACATTCATTTCTTCACTCTTAAAGGTCTGCAATTAAGATAACATTGGAAATACATTACCTGAATGGGTTGAGATGTGTACATGTGGTTATTTTACAACTATACAAGACAAAAACAACGTAGCAGTTTGTCATTACAGAATTTCCCTAAAATTAATAATTGCTCAAGTACACGTGGAAAGAGTCTCCAAATGAATAAACATCTAAAAGTAGTAATACTGTCAGTGAATCTTGTCCATCAGCCAAATTGGGATATTTTTGTTTAAGAAACATTAATTACCGGTAGTAACTTATCCATTAAATGTTTTGAGCCATTTTATAATGAACCAGTTAGAATAACACCACCACTTTTAACTTTCGAGAAGCAAAAACCTAAATTTATATTTAGATTTTTACCGCAAAGCCACAAACACCAACTTGCATTTGCAATTATTTATACACCCGCACTTTTTTCTATGCCAGTGAAGATGGTTCTTAAAATGGTGCACGGCAACGTGTCATTATGGGAAAACGACAGTACAATGTAGCTGGCAATGGCTAGCAAGTAAAGGCCAATGTATCCAAAAACAGGCCTGCGTCAGCACAGTTACAACAGAGCACGTTTTGTTCTGCTGGAGTAATGATGCAACACACTGGACGCTGGTTTCCGGTTTGCCTCCAAAGAAAAAAGCTTTGGCGAGTGAGTACAAGAATTGGGGGTGGTGATGGGTTGAGTTGCATTTGCACCTCATGCATGTCTCACTGAACACGATCCCTTTGTAAATGCTTGTAACTAAATGCATATTCTCAATACACCTTGTTAAAACGTGTTGTGGAGCAGCATCGGAAGAAACCACTTTGGCACTTGCAGCTTCATATCTTTTTAGCCTTTAACCAGCCAATAAACTTTGTCATACTGTAATTACAATAAGTGGTGAATTGGACATGAGTACCAGAAGTGAATTAGTGACTCAAACGGAGAATAGGGTAGGACTGAATAAGCTCTGCTTCTTCCAAACCTTTTATGGACATGTTGAATTTTTACACTGTAAACATGTTAATACATGTACAGAAATCTTGTATGCATGTTTGAAATAAATCAAACCACTACCAACATCAGAACCTGCAGACGTCGACACAGAAAGGTTATTTAGCCAGACAACTCGCTAACATTACAATTTATTCACTATCCATAAACACCCTGGAAATCAACACAAATCACTCCGAAGTCCAAAATCCGAGCCAGGACATTACTTCAGTCTGGGTCAGGTGTAAACGGGTCATTTAAAAGACAATACTATTAATTGTTCACAGGGTCTTTGCAGTAACTTCACCTCAACTACAGAAAACACTCTAAAGCCCAATAAAAGAAAAAGTGATGCGGAATGACTCAAAAGATTTCATAAAAATACTGGAAATTGATGTTAAAAGGGGCCTGATCCCGCTCATTTTGGGGGCTTTCAAAATTATAGTTTATCGATCGCAGTGAGGCCTGATCTCATGGAAATGTCATGAAGTTCTTGCACCCAACCATTCACCAGGACTCAGGAGTGGCGTAAAAATGAAAGAACAGTACACCTTAAAACACACGATATGGCAGTTCCACATTATGTAGAACAAGAGTACAAATTTTTTTTAAACATATACACAAGTCTGAAAAACTGAAAATGCAGGCTAGGGCCTGTTTCAGTTTGCAAACAGTGTGCATCGCTGTCGACCGTCTACACTAGCGTAGAAACATGAACGTACAAAACATACTATCAACGTGATCCTGTCTCAAACTACCACACAAGCATTCCTACTTGACCACTGCCACCTTATTTTGCTGTTCATGTACAGAATTTAAATCCTGTCACCGAGAAGGATGCTACAGGTGATAAGTTGCATCTCTTTATCCACGTGACTTAAAAAAAAAATAAAAATCCATCGAGCGCATCCAAACGCCCACCAGTCAGAATTGTACTTCTTGTTAGTGTGCGTCTTCCTCCTACATGCCCACATGGAACCATTCTTAATTTTGGGTATTTGGGTCGGTGAGACTAGCGTGTTGCCGTGACAACCGGGGGAAAGCCCTGAAGGGATGCAAGGGAATGACATCAGCACAGAAGGAAAACAGGCTGGAATGCTTGACTCATGTTTCAGTGCAATAAAATCAAAACGCTTACAAACTGGGCTAATACATTTCTGCCCTTGGGAGAGAAGATAAAGACCAAATAAACCGTCTGAGGTCCATTTTAATATTCCTGCACATTGTTTAAGTAAGAGCTTGTTTGTAAGCACATTTCCCTAAAATTATAAAAGATGTTGTGACGCAAAAACAAAGAAAACCTGAGAAAAATGGTTATAAGAGGAAAAAAACAAACTTCTCATTGGAGCCTTTTTGTGTGACGGGTTATGAACGGTAGTGCATGTGTGTGATTGTGCTCGAGTCCTTGCTGTGCACCCACACATACACGCGAGCACACGACCTTCAGAGTGAAGGTGTGTGTAGTTAGCCCAGCTTGGTGATCTGTAGGTCTCCGTCTATCCGCACTGTGTCGATGGACGTTAAAGATTTTACTTTGTGGTAAAAGTCAAAGAGCTGGTGTCCGTCCACAAATATTCGGAACCTTTGGTGCTCGCAGTGGATCTCCACCTGCAAAAGGCAAACACACACACACACAGCTGAGTGAGACAGTTGGAATACAAGACATCAGAGATGCACAATAGGGCCTTTGGTAACGTTCTTGTTACGACCCACAACTACAGGTACCTGGTTTTAGATGCCCACAATGAACCTCCCTGGACATATTGTGAATATTGCCAAGCATTCCAATGCAAATGTGGACAAAAATGTGGCGAGGCTGATAAATAACACTTGGCAGCCTGCTGCAAATACATTTGGACCCCCACACGTAGGCAATGTTCACACTGCAGGGTAGGACTCCCAATTCAGAGTTTTTTTTGCTTAAAATCAAATTTTGTTATGTGGTTGTTGACGTTACCAAAGAAATGTGAGTTGTAATGTGAAGAACAATGTTAAGGGTGTGGGAAGTGACGTGCATGCACAGAAGCAATTCCTTGTATTTAAAAAAGTAAAGACTGCTGCAGTGTGGGCGACACCACTGATTTCATATGATTCGATACTTGGTAAAATTCAGGCTGGTATCGGCGATACCAATTTAATACTATGTGCAAATTCATCAAAATCGTCTGGTAAATGGCATGCTTCACTAACATCTTATAAAAATTAATTTCAAACTGTTCAAACCTACATTGGCGAGTACCTTTATCTAAGAACTGCACAAGCTTTATTGCCGTCTTAGGGGGACTTGAGCCACCCTAAACCACAACTAATAACATTCACGGGGGAAATGAATATTCAAACCACCATCATCATAACCTTTACAGGCCTAACTCCTGTAAAGGTTTTTGTAGGCCATTTACATTTTTTTCTTTCATCAATGCACTTATTTATTTTTTAAACAGCCAGCAAGGAATCGCCCTGTACTTTAATCTGGCCCCGTTCAGTTATGTTACACTTTGCACACAAAGCAAAGTACTTGGACAAATTACAATGCAAAACTGAGTGTATCCCAGGAGAATACAAAAATAACCCCAATGTTACTGGGGTAAAGTGGACTAGGACCATGTAGGGATTTGACTTTTAATCTCGCTACCTTGGCCCTCTGCTGTTATATACCAAAATCAGATTCCAGCTTTATGTTCAGTTTTAGGAGCCAACCCAAACTCAAGGGCGTTTTGCTGACCCAGTTAGAGCCATACAGAGTAACCGTGAGCAAAGAAAATACAGAAACCTCACTCAAAACAGAGCAAACTTTCAGTTTGGTTTTGAGAAAGTCCTCGATGAAGTCGGTGGACAAAACGTGTCACATATCCGACCACGTGTCGTGATGTTCAAGAGGAAACATGACGGCCTTAATCTGCAGCCCCCAGCTTCTGGCACTGTCATGACTACACTAAGTAGAGTGAGCTGCTGTTATGTAAAAGGGAAATGGCAGTGAGATTGTATTTGTTGTATTTCCATGCAACCATAAGTTGATGACTGGTTGTAGACAAAAACATATCCTAATTCCAATGAATTGTTAAGCACTTTACTTAAAAAAAAATATGTCTTTGCCAGGCGAATACCCATAGTTTTTTAATAAGAAATATATGAATTGAATAGTAGGGGTTGTTAGATTAAACGGGTGTACATAATGAAGTCTTGGCGGAGCACCATATGTGCTCATCACTTGAATTATTAGAGCAGAATGTGAACTTAGTCTTCAGGTCATGTGACACAAACATCATGCATATGTGCAGCTGACAGACAAACACTACATCTACAGCTCCCTTCATGCAGAAACCATCTCCTTGAAATGAGACGTGGCCCACGGAGGCATTTCCTGTTTGTCTCTTAGTGGCGCAGTGCAGGAATATTTGCAACATGACTGCCATAACATGTGAGGACATCTTTCCCTGATGACAACAGCTCACAACATGCGCAGAGAGATTAACAAATTGTTGTTAGGATGGCAACCAGACCCCACTTATGTTATTTGGGGCGGGACACATGTAGGCCGAGAAAAACTATGGTTTCACAGGACATTAGAAAGACTGCTATGATTTTTTTTGATGAACTAAAAACATTTAATATTGACAATTGTGTATACTGTACATACGGTGTCTCACAACAGCGACTACAGCTCTAAGGTTTCCCTTATATTAAATAAATCTGTTTCCCCCTTTTCAAGGAGGGTGACCGTAGGGTTTGTTCCAAATAAAGGGGTATCACACTCCCTGGGAAAGTCTATTCCAGACTGCTGAAGAGAAGGATATGACCTCAGTTACAGGAGGTGCAATGTGGTTTTTGTCCTGGTCGGTGAACACTAGACCAGCTCTACACCAGGAGTGTTGATGGGAGTTTGCCCAACCGGTCCACATGTGCTTAGTCTACTTGGAAAAGCCATTTGCAAAGTCCTGTGGGGATCGCTCAGGGAGTACACGGTTTGTGGCACGCAACTATGTAGCATTCGGTCCTTGTACATCCGCAGCAAGAGCATGGTTTACATTGCCAGCACTGTGTCCAGCGTGTTCACGGTGAACATCGCCCTCAAGGTTGCACTTTGTCACCCAATTCTGATAATAATCTTCATGACATAGGTGCGGCAAAGGCATCGAGGGCGTCAAAGCCTTTGAGGGCCATAGGATTGAATACACTTGTAGGCTCAACAGCTCTCCGTTTTGTTGCATTTTCCTGGTTTCAGTGTAAAGTTCAGTCTGTACTGTACAGATAAATACATATCAGTTTCTCAATAGTATTTCAAATCGGGGGGGTGG